>JBBPNQ010000134.1:0-31289 GCA_038090975.1 Boletellus pseudochrysenteroides
ACGCGCATATATAGCGAGGTCGCGTAGCGCCTCTGCGGGGTAACATACATCCACTTCTACTTGGGTAACCACATTTCCCTGTACATTGCACCAAAAAAACGTACTTCCTCCGCGATGTCTTACGTGTATTTATAACCCAGATCCTCAGCAATAATGGCTGCCGCCTTCTCCCCGACCAATATCGCGGTGGAATATGTGTTCTAACAAGACAAAAAACGAATGCATCAGCGACCTCGAAATGAACTCAGGTGCCGTGCAAAGGCGTAAAACGTACGTTTCCAACGTTGGTAGGACAGATGGATAGATCTAGTGAGCCCACCATCAGGACAACGTGCATGCGCAGATCGGGGGACGATCTTGTGTTGGGACGTACCTGCGACCTTGAGGCCGTCCACCCCATATACGTTCAGCCGCGCATCGACCACCCCACCTTGGTCGCGGGGTTTCATGGCACATGTTCCAAGCTAAATCGAGACGTCTATCAATGACATTCAAAAGAAAGAACCCATCAGGGTGCTTACTGAGTGCCAGGTCGCGACCGCTACAGCCGTCGTGCAGAAATGGATTCAGCAGTCGGGTCGAAAGAGAACGGCCAGAAGGATGACTCACCCATATCACGATGGAAATTCGCGATAGCCTCATCATCCGCTTCGGAATACAGGATATCTGGCGCATTTATGGGAGTAGGGACATCGGTTTCTTTACATGCGGCAGGACTTCCAGCCGGAAACACTGGATGGAACCTAGCCACCTCACCCCGATAAGCGGGCAAACGCCTAATAAGTTCCCGTGTCATTTTGTACGTCAGACTGAGCTGCGCGACGTCACCGTCCCTGGTGATCAGTCTTATGGGCACAGCGCACGGCAACAGAGGAAGCGCAAGGCGTACTTTGTGAGGAAATCTGTGTATAGATCCACGGGCGAGTTCAAATTCTCGCCAGACGTGAGGTGAATACTACCAGTCGACTCTGGGTACAGCTTCAATGCCAATGTCAGAAAGAGGGACGAGGCGCAGATCTTCCATTCATCCTTACAATGTAGTAGAACACACAGAGATGTTTCCGACCAGGTGACAAGGAACGAACCAATGGGAAACTAGCGAAGAACAATCGAGGTGAATAATTTGCGCCCAGGATGCGATTGTAACCTACCCAACGAATGGGGCCATAATAGCCACGGGCTTGTCGAGACTATGCTGAAAGAATGTTTCCCACCTTCGTTTCAATGTGGGCCCAGCGGATGTCAACTGTGCTTCCGTCGGGCGCATTTTCACCAAGGCTTCAATTCCGCTGGAAGTGAAAACATTCAGCGAGCCGCTGCAGCACGTAAAAAATAGTAGCGCACGTGTAACCAACCTTCCCTGTTCCATTTCCCTCCCACCCTTCCTGCCATGCTGATAATTGTGTCGGCTTAACACGCATTATTGTACGACTGAATACCCACCGGCAAGTGCCTCATGGTCATCCCAAACATCATCCATCGTTTCAGTCTCGTCCGATGCATAAAATACTGGATAAGAACCAACGTGGTCTGCAAGATAGCTTGAGTCTTCTGAAACGAGAATGTTTGAACATACCGGTCCTTACCTTGATAATTTTCACCAACACCAGGTAAATCAACTTGAACAGGGATGCCGTTATTTTCGAGGATGGATGGCGCACCAATCCCCGACCTTTCCAAAATGGTCGGAGAGTTGAGTGCTCCAGCAGAAACAACAATCAACTTGTTGGCCTTCACGGTAACGAGCTCGCCGCTGGCCCCTTGGCTTGATTTCGCGTCTGTCGTATACTCGACACCGACAGCACGCCCATTCCTATCGATAGCATCAGTCGATTTGATATCTGACACTTTCCATCCAACGTACTCGATAATGACGCGTTTCACACGCTTCCCAACGACGATGGTTAAATTTGGATTTCCTGCATGCGGATACAAGTATCGGGAGGCTGTATCAGAGCGCCTTCCGGTGTCAGGGTCGATATAGCTGTGTGTCGTGGAAGATTAGCTGGTGCAGATACACCGTCTTCGCTAGACGCTTACTGATAAGCTGGCTAGTGCAAACAAGCCATGTAAGTCTACCAATTCACTAATTAAAAACACTCACGCTGTACGCGTTCGGGGTCGCAAAATCGTTATTATCATCGACCTGTGGACGGTCCGGATCGTATGCCTTTGCCACGTTCAGGAACTGGTCTTTGACGCCAGACTTGACACCACGAGCAGAAATCCCGATCGGCCCCGAATAGCCATGTATGGTTAATCTGTCAGGTATAGGCGTGAACCTTTCGAGCTACACATTTGTTCGTGATCTATGTCCTCGCGACGTATTGAGATGCTTACCTTTTTAATAAAAGGAAGGAGTTCATTGAAGCTCCAACCTTTGTTGCCGAAGGCGGCCCAATCGTCGTAATCGGATGCAGCGCCCCGCACATACAACATGACTGTATCCATGACAAAGACCGAGGTCCAAAAGTAGAGTGAGTCGTGCATAACGGACGGGCTAAAACACGGGCAGGGCGAGATCGCTCCTCGCGACTTACAATTTACAGCGGAACCACCACCCACGCTTCGACCGGATGAAACGGAAATCTCGCGGCCGTTGAGGTATTTGCTTGGCTTGGCGATGTGAGTGGAGAGGGTTGTACTGTCCGGGGCGAGGTTTTCAACGTATCTGCAGGGTTGGACATGGCGAGGGATATCGCGAGAGTGCTGGCCACTCTCGATGACGAGGATCTTGAGCGAGGGGTCGATGGCGGTTAATCGGCCTGCAACGACACACGCAGTCGTTCCACCTGGCGTTGGAGGAGTAAAGCACGTGCAGACGCCAAAGGGTACAAACGGACTTGCCTCCGGCAAAGATGATATCAAACACTTGAGACATGGTGTGCAGGCAAGCAAAAAGAAGTGAAAGAATGCAAGACGCACAACGTTGGGCGACTGCGGCCTGTGGCAACTTATACTTGTTTCGTCCGCGGCTGTACCAGACGACAGAGAGAACCCGTCACAACCCGTTAATCTCCGGTGCACCGGGGGTCGCGGATCGCAGTATAGTAATCGACCAGCAGACATGTACCCGGGGTATAGGGAGCTTGAAAGCCGCAGCTGCTACATCGCGAAGAAGACCGCGGACATTGGCCTGGGACTCTGCGTGTAGAGCGCTTGCAACGGTACAAAACTTCTTGGTCTTAAGGTTTTGAAAGTCCGTCGGACACCTAGTAGACGGTTGATGACCCCTCGTCTGTCATGGTTCCAGCGATCGACGTGTATGATGACATTCCTCTCTTTTCTCGCTGGCTTAGGTACGGGGGGGTTGGCAGATGCGGCTTATCTACCACCAGGGTCTATCGCAATATGATGGCAGTCGCCTTCTCCCCGATCAGGAAGGCAGTGGAACACGTATGAGTCTAACAGGAAGTCACATCAACGATAGAGCGGTCCGAAAAATATTGACGTACAGGTGGACTTTGAATGCAGGAATATCCCAATCTGGTAGGGGCTGTGGTTCATCACAAGTACTCCTTGGGCATCTCGACAGCGACATCGTCGGGAATTTGACGACGATTGCAGGGCGTGGGCGGTAGGCTTGGGGCGACGCGGCGGCGACGGCAAACTACGATCCAAACTCCAAACGTCTCTTTTGGAAGTGATCACTTTTGAGACTCAGCTGCCGAACATAGTGGCTCGCTGTCCTACTGGCATGTTGAAGCCCCAAGTTCCCGAGAAGATCACGCACGATTATGATCAGAACGAAGCCAGACCAGACCCCCTTGGTCATCGCTTCTCCCCGATCGGAGGTACAATTCATACAAGTACTAATGCACACCATCGCTGCGAATCGCACACTGCCCAAAATCATGTCGCTGCAGGCCTTCTTCCTTTGGCAAGATATCCTACAAACATGGGTGCACTCGGTGGCGTTGTCATGTCGGCACAACTGATGGGGACGTACGTGCTCAAAGATGCCGAGAGGCAACGCGAGCGTGACGCAGGCGTTTGGCGCGTCCTGTCGTCAAAGCATACCCTGTGAAGGGCAACGTACATCCCGAGCAAGAGGGTGGACACGTACTACGACAGCACCGACATGGCTCTCAATCGGGGCGGCAGAGAGCAGGAGGTCTGGTAAAAACATCAGTCAGAGTCAGAACAAACACAACCCATCTAAGCAGAATAAAGAATCGGCACTGGCACGTACATGCTTGCGCGCGGGCTGGAGATACCACCGTACAAAGCATTCGTCATCTCCGAGCACATGGTCTGAAGATCAAAAACGACTTACTATAACCGATCTAGCGTGTTCGAACGTCAGTGACGACCTCTTAGTGTACTTGTTGACACACCTTTTGCAAATATGCGATAGCGTTGAGGGCAGCTTGCTTGTATGCCACGGTGCTGGGAGCGCGTCAACCCCAATAGACTGTCTACAAAACACGGAGCTCACGCGTCCATGTTGTATTGTTTGCCATCGCCATCTTACTCTTCATCAGTGGACGCGAATGGACACAACAAAAGAATTCACGTCACGTACGAATGTCAACACTGATACCCTCAAATATAAGCTGGGCTCTGTTCAGGGATAGCTGTGGAAGTATGATGATAAGATTGGCTCACCTTGGCCGAGTACAACGGGTCCACAGGAGATGGCTGTCAAAGCAGTAAGAATTCGTCATTCAAATATATCGCATGGCTCTTTGGCGAACCAGGAAGATGGGCTGTTTGAGTGCGAACTTTTCGACGCCTCCCCTGATGACGCTGGTTTTGAACTTGATGATGCCGGCCTACGAGGGACATTAGCCGATACACATGCCAGGAAGGTGTGTTCGCGCATTACCATTTCGATGGCACCACAGAAGGAGAGCTGAGAGATCAACTTGAGCTAGGCTCACGTTTGTATCAATGATCGACTATACCTCTCCCTACGGAGACATCAACATCTAATTCCAAACCACATAACAACGTTTCCAGGAAATAGCCAACGTACATCACCTTGCGAGAAATGCAAATCACCGACAGACAAGTTTGCGCCTTTCACGAAGACAGGGAAGTAGCATCGTGAACCCCTGGAAGGGGGACACGCTGAGTAACTCAACTTCAACGGATAGGAAAAGGGTGATTCTCACCTGGACAGGTTCTTGATCTGTACTCAAGATATCAGACGTGCACACGGGATCAAATGTGTGAGTCTACTCACGTCACAATTCCCTCCATGCTCACGCCCGGGAATGGTGCGTGCACCATCGCGGTATATCCTCTCCCTCACATCATCCGGAAGGTCTTGGCCGACATATGCCCCTTGAACGAGGGGGCCGTATGCAACGGGAGGTACAGCACTAGCGTGCGCCTCAATCAGGCCGACCTCACGTTTATTCCAGGTAGCGAGAAGCTCGTGCGATGGCGCGGTTCCAATCAACCCGGGGTGTGGAATGCCAGCGAAACGAACGCCTGGAATGTGTCTCGATGTGGCGTAAACACCTAATTCCACTATCAGCTCGCTGAAAGGGTGCTCTGACCCTTTCTTGTCTCACCTTCAAAGTCCCAGATAGCCTTGGCTGCCCTGCTCTGGAACTCTCGCGCTGAAAAGAGACCGGATTGATTTAGAACATCGCTCCGCATACCGAATATTCACCCTACCAAACAAACCGCCACCGTTTGTCAGCTCAAAGATACCCTGCGAAAATTCAGTGCTCTTGCCCAAGACAAACTGCTAAACTGACGGTGTATCCCCACGGCATCTTGTCGAATGGCTTCACTATGATTGATCCAGATCAGTGCACTTGACAGACCTATTTCTTGGGTCATACCATCCAGGATGTCAACAACAAGACAATCACCCGGCTCTGCACCCTCCACGGCAATCGGACCTGATAAGTTATGGACGGAAGTAAGATCAGCATTGCGAATGTCATCGCTGACTAGAAAACAGGGTGCAAAATCAGGGCACGGCACAGGGGCGACACGGTTGGAACGTGCAGTCATTATTCCCAATCTGGGCGCCAGTCCAATCTTGTCAAGTCGCATCCTGTAAGTGACGACACATCACGCCTCAATGCGGTTGTCACATACCGACGCATTCAATGTTGAATACCTAGGAAAGAGTTGAAAGCGACAGACGTGTGATGCTTGGTCCGCGCACCTCGCCTGGTTTCACGGTTGCAACAGGGGGTATCTCAGGACTGGATAAATGTGGTCTAAGTGTATTTTCCTGGCTACCGTCAATCCACATACTGCCATCTGTTGTGTAGACCCTGTGTGTACACTGTCAGCCCGGTAAATGGTACCGTATTGAATAACTTAACAGACCTTCTGCACCAGCGCAGGTCTGGTATTTAGCAGACGTCAGCGGCACTAAAGCTGATTGTATGCTATACTTACACGAATGGATCAACCTACGGCGAGGTGAGCCAGCAATCCAATGCTAACACGTATAAGCTCTCACTTGAATAAGCGTTGGGTGGGGAACTGAGTTCGCTGCAGAAGCCATTCAGAGTATACGTTCGACCGTCCAAGAAGCAAGACGTGAAGAAGCAGCCTGGGAGTTATGAAGACGTTCTGGTTGCAAGATAAGCAGGACGGCACCCGCTTATCAGCGCCGATAAAGAAGCTGTCAGGAACACGCCAGCCAGTGCTGAGGAATATTTTTGACTTGGGTGATAACATGACCAGTATCATGGGAGACAAGTTCGCACGTGACTCACCCCTGAACTTGAGTCACGCTCAGTGAAATGCGATGCATGGTCATTGTACGCCCGTATTCAGTTTGTGTAGGGAATCGACAGGTAAGCAAACTGAGGAGCATTTCAGCATCGCGATCGACCTCAAAAGCACATTACCGAATTTCAAAGGACCGGGCACCATAATATAGTTGGTGTGACTTTACACTGAGACTTCATCTGCAAAGCATGTGCTTTTTTGTGGCGTTCCAAACTGCTGATGTTGGTCCCGCCGCTTGGGAAGAACTTGAAAGTTTGTTGTCGTGCGACAATGGGAATAGCCGCTGGGATACTAACCCGGGCCCGGGCCATTATCAAGAATCGATCACAACACCACCGAGCTTGACACGTTATGTTAGCAGGTCCAGCACGATGGAGAAAAGCACACTACGCAACCTTCCGCCGTTGTAAATGACTCGGACATATGGATGTCGGTTTCTCCTTACGTCTTGATAACGGCGTCACCGCATGGAGTACTAATCACGACAGACAGCCTGAGAGTCATGAAAATAATACATTGTGTTGAAATTTTGCACTGCCAAGTTCATCTAAATACATCAAAGTTTCGGAAGGTCGAGCTACTACGGAGCAAGCGGAGAAGTTCCGATTTTTGTTGATCGAAGTAACTTACTACTGAATGCTAGGATGGGACCCCCCGTCGAAACGGCTGCTGGGAAAGAGTGTGGATCTCACACCAACTTTGCCAACGTTTCCTCATTCGTCCAATCTGCTCTCACCAGAAAAGTTCGGACCTGATATTTCCACCGGAGAGCACATGATCATCGATTCTGGCACCTTGAACGAGTCCCTGTGCCATGCCTTTCCCTCCGCAACACGCAAGATCAGCATCTGTGGCGACACACACTAACAAACAGGTCAACACCGTCCGCAGATCCACAAAGTAGGACGTACCATCATTAATACGTGCACGCGTGAGAAGATAACCTCGATCGGATTCCCCGTCCCAAGCAATATCAAAAACATGATGCCAGTGAGCACAACAGGTAGCATTGATTCGACAACGAGGAAGACGACACTGAAATATGGGGATGCATATTCGGCTCCGAGGTATTTCTTGACTGTCCTCGCATGACGCAGCACTCGACCACACACCATAGAGGTCAAAGTGGTGTTCAGGAACACCGAGATTGCATAATATATCAGCCCGAGTCGACCTTCAAACCCGGTGATAAGAGTTTGTCCGGGCAACTGGGAAGCCCAACAGACCATGATTCCCAGGACTGAACCGGCGCGGGGTAAAATACTTGCCACCAACAATGAGGAGATGATGCTCACCGAGAGTTGTCAGCCACAGAATACAGGGTATGATGATGACAAAATGACTGTTCCACACGAGTCGAGCGCGATGAATCTAGAACGGAGTGGGTAAGGTTCACATCCATTTCATCCACTGGGTCATACCATGAGACCATCTGTCATCTGCTGTATAAGGACGGCCATCGTCGCTGCAAGCAAAAGGTATGCATCTGCAGAATGCGCCTCGGCGTACGCTACTGGCCCACCCGGATAATTTCGATAAAGTAACCACATTCTTTGACCGTATAGCGAGGTGGTGGCCACCGAAATCGAGACAGCGATGAACATGACGGTGCTGAAGATTGCATAAAATATGTCAGACTGGTGATTGAGTCTTCTACGTCCGAAGAAGATATGTATGGTCTGGAGATAAAGGGCCATAAGGACACCTTGCTCCCGGCCCGGTGAGAAAGCCAAAACACCTGTCGTGTAACCGAGCTCACCATATAATATACCCTGGAAGTTGATCGCCACGTAGTAGGAGTTCTCCGCTGCAGGAACGCTAGGTGAAGGGCATGACATGGTCTGAAGGGAAGTTGTTTTGCGAGGTAGCTCGGCAGGGCCTACTTCAACTCGACAGGAAATCAAATTCTGTCTCCGCGTCGGATCTATCACCACGTACAATTTCGTAGCGGAGAATTGGTGCGCTCTCGTGCGTTGGCACAATCACACTTGAGCACAAAGTCCAAGAATCACGCTCAAAAATCGGCGTTGCGTCGGCGCCCTGCGCAGCTACGGCGGGCCCACGGCGGGCGGGAAGGATGCAATGCGAAAGAATTTTCTGAGACATCGAAGTCATGCCAGGGCTTTAGCGATGTCTCGGTTGACACTGATGCGGCACTAGATCGATCACGAGTCGGTAGCGAAATGAGCGGGAGCTGGCGCCCATCGCCACCATTGGATCCCCACGGCCCGGACCGTTCCGGAATTCCACCCGTAGACCGAATTAGCACCTTTTCAGTGTCACTCCAGGACGCAATGACTCTGCCTGAGCGAGTCTCTCATCCCTGACACCTTTCAAAGTCCAAATGTCAGCTTGACTCGGTTCTGGCGTGGCTTTCTGAGCTCATACATCCCGCGCGATTCCTTGCTCTCCATGATCGTGCAAAAAATCGCACATTGCCCCCGACCGTCCCCCTTTCATGCGAGTCTGTCGCCCAGATCCAATCGCAATCTGGCAGGCACAACAGCGCATTCTCGGGGTAGTGCAAATCGTCGCGCCCTCGAAACCGATCACACTTGTCACCGTCCCCTGAGTTCGCGTCGATCTGTCACTCATCATGTGAGCCCAGATATATCGCGTCAAAACCAAACGCGCTTTCGTCCTTTAAACCCTCCCAGTCGACTAGGAGTGGTTTCTCGGTCAACTTCAAGGCTGGCTGCCGTCACGCTGGCAGTGACTGCTTGCAAATTTTCCCTTCGCAGTATCCGAGGGATAAACCCTATGTAGTACGAATAGTACCAGGGCAGAGAATGCAAACGATGGAGTTGTCATTAACGGGGACAGTGACGATGCACCCATAAATGAGATATACCAAAGATTGTGGGAAACGGATAGGAAATCAATTTTCGAGTATGATCATCTATTGCTTGTATATCACTGCATGTACATCGTACAAAAACATCAACACCCCAACAGCCTCCAACGGACGAAAACAGTGTGCACACTCAAAGCATGTATTCTACGAATGCACCTGCTCGAACAGCTTGAGGTCCTGCGGCGCACGCACCTCCCAAACAGCTTTCAACACCTCCGTCCCCGGGTTCACGTCGCACACCCACTCAAACAGCCCCGCCTGCTTCCCCCTTCGCCCGCCCGTCGTCGACCAACGCGCCAGAAATCCCTCTCTCACAGACACATGCCCCTCATCGATCTCCGCCAACCCGGCGGGTTCCCTCAAGACGATCGTGATACGTGGGTCCGCAGGCAACGGGATAGCGCTCCGTACAATGACCCCCCGAGTCGGCTCCGCGTGTGTGTTGTGAAGGACCGTCGCGCTCGTGTACGTCGTCGTCGCCTTGTCCGTGAACGGGGTGACAGATGGCAGCGCATCGGGCGCGCGGTTGTGGATCATCTTCACCCCGGTGTCGACTGCGAGCGAGCATTCCAGTATCTGTGGCAGATCTGTGCTCTGGTGAAAATGTTCCGTGTGTGTCGGACCAATCATCGAGCCAGACGATGGAATATCGATAGACGTACGTGAATCTTAGCGGACGAGACATGTTTGTCGTTCAAGTAAGTCTTGACGGTGCCTGGGAGCAGGATGTATTCGCTGGCGTTCTTGACCTCACACTGGATATGCCGATTTAGTAAGGCAGAGAAAGAAAGAGAATGTTGCACACAGTGTAATAGACACGGGTGTCGATACTGGGCACTGCGACGCGCATGAACTCTGCCTGGAGAGAGAGGGAAGCAACCAGAACATGGTGCGCAGCGTAGTCGGAGGGAATAAATACAGATCCATTGGCGATATGTGTAATCGGATCCTTGTCACCCTGAGTTCCCCGGGACGTCAATGTTACTTCTAACACAATCAAATGATAGACGCAGCATTACATGAGAGATGAGCTGAGAGACTGTTTGAGTCGGCGCGTCCCCTTCGGGAGGCTTGATCACCGCCCGAGTGGCTTGAGCGAAACCAGGAGGGGTTGGGGCCCATTGATTCCATAACGGCTCCCCTTTTTGGGTTTCGTGGTCACGTTCATAGTTATAGTCACGGTCATAGTCACGGTCATAGTCACGGTCGTCGTCACGACCATCGGCCGGCACCATAAGAGACTGTGACGCCACGCTCAACTCGTACGGCTCGGCGAGTGGTATCAAGGATGGTCTAGGATATACGGGTGGAAAGGCGTGCGTCGGGTCGAGGCCGACATCGATCCTTTTTGGCTCAGGCACATGGATTAACTGGGACACCTGATCTGCTGTTGTCAGCGCCAAGCTCACGTTCTCCCAATATTCCCCCGTCCACTGAGTCACCGAGCACCGAAAGTCGAGTGTCACCGTCGGCGACGGTGTATTCCCAGTCATTGAGATATGAAGATCGTATGCTGGTTTCCATGAAACATGCTTGACAGCTGGGAAACCCGTCGAATCAGGTGCTATCTGTAAAGCGTCGGGCTTCTACTTACTGTAGGTCACGGTGAGCTCGGCAGCCTCCACAGGAACTTGGCTATTGCAAGACAGCACCGTCACGACCTTGGCTGGCAAATCGTTGCTCAGCTTCGAAAGGCGCTCTTTCTCCTCCTTAATTTTATTGTTGACATCAGCTAGTTTTCCATCTAGTTCCGCAATCACCGCAGAGCGGGTGATGCCAATCTCGACAAAGTCGTCAAAGAAGGAGACCATCTGAGCTGCCTCTGGCTGGCCATGAGACTTAGACTGTGCGAGCGAATCCATGTAGGTCATGAGGAACGCGAAGCTTTGCTGCCTATGACGCTTTTCGTCTTCCAGTTTCAGCCGCTCTGCTTCCAACTCACGCAATGTCTGGCTAGAAAGCTTAGCGTTCTTAGGAAGCGGGTTGGAGGAGGTGTGGTAGTGATCGAGAATCGTCACATTTCCCGGCGCGGATGTGACTGAAACGTCGGCGGACCGAATACCAGCGGGAAGATTCACGATTTCGATAACCTGTGGATCATCCTACAACACTCTGCATCAAAAAAGGGGGGGGAAACAGGTTGCAAGATATCCTACCTGGGAGTGAAGAAAGGGTAAGGGAAATGTGCGAGTGACTTCAGCGCTCGCCGAGCTAAACAGTTTAACACATTTGATGGGAAATTGATTCGCCTGGATGACTGTGGTATCTTGCAAAAGAGTCTTAGTGCTGGTGACCATATCGATCGCAAACACTGAGTGTCGTCGTAAAGAACAAGCTGTGAAACGCTTGACGCTCCAACCAACATTCTTTTTATAAGGACTCGGCCATCACAAAGATCCCCGGGTGAGGCACAATGATTTCTATATCTTGGCGTTCCGGTCAGCTGTTGTAAGTACTATTATGTTTTAGGCGCCGAATATTGGATCCCCTAGTTCGATAAGCGGTGATGCCCGAACGACAGTGGATCAGAGGGCAAGGTGTTGGACGTGTGTCAACTACAGCACAGCGAGAATACACACGATGACGAGACGAGAACGAAATACTCAGGAGAGATCTTCCATCGCTTCAAGCCTGGTAACTTGTCTGAATCATTCCAATCAGAAAAGAAGCCGTCACCCCCAAGTTAAATTTGTCAACTTGCCTATCCCTCACAGCCTCCTGCCACCTTTGGAGCTTGGCAATCTCATGCAGTTGGAACCCATAAATCCGAGGTCGATATCTGTCTGCCTTCAAAGCGACATTGGCTGTACTAACGGGTTCACCGACGACGACCTCGGACACTTCTGGATCTTCCCTCGTGCGTCTGTTCCTCTTGTTCGCGTCAGTCTCACCAATCCGAGGGGCCTGCGGTGGTTCAACAGGACCAGTTTTTGGAGGAATAAGATGAGGGTAAACCATGAAAAGTAGATGCGGGAATGAAGTGCCAAAATAAGCACCATCAATGGATCCATGTCGCGAAGACTTGGGAGAGTAAACGTCCTCGCAACGACCACAGTAGAGCTTGACTGATTTCTCGTAGGGAATGTCGCTCAGACCGACGGGCAGGAGAGGTTGAGATTGGCATAAGACTCTGGGGCATCGACCGAAATCTACTCTCTTGAATTTCTCAAGCTGGAGGGCATGAAGTTGAGCTTGGAAGAAGGATTAAATACATACCATTTTTGCGAGACCACGTGCCGTGACGATCCACCGCGCGTGTATGAGACCATATAACAGGCGAGCTTGGACATCTAGTGCGCCCCGCAGTTCATCCTGGATGTCATCGTCTGCGTGATGGAATAAACTGGATGAAAGCTGAAAACACTTGCAACAAACCAAGATTATCCGTGATTAGGTCAAGGGCCTGTGCATAGTTGGAAACCTCGTTGTTAAGGCCCGTCAAATTGAACCTGTCCAGGATATAGTCTTCCTCGACTTCACAGAAGTATTCGTTGCCCTTCGAAGACAGAAACCAGGATATCCACTGCCGCGCAGTGCTGTTAGACCCGTTTAGATGAAATATTCGATGGGGTGCCTCACTGAACTAGACGATCGTGTAAGCCCTCTACTTAACCAGGTTGATGAGGGGAAGCCTACTTGGAATAGTCAGAGTCAGAGCCAGTAGAGGCATCGTCCACTGCGCGACCGAGCATCGAATCAGTTGTGTACCGAAATCTGTCGTTTTCGAACTGACTAGTAGTGTGCAAGTCCTCTGATGACTGCAGTTGGGAACACCGAACGGAGGCACAAGGCGCTGGGACCTGAAAGGAAACCCCAAAAAGGGGATAAAGTTCACACATGCGCCCACTTGTCTTCAGACCTCACATGCACATGCCAGAGGCTGAAGTTGTTCTGGACATGCCCACAGACCTCCGTTCCACCACCGCGCGCGTGTCCCCCTTCGAGCTCGAAGGAGACATCAAAAACAAGAAGAACCATCGAGGATTCACCGCATTGACCGTTGACATTCCCGATGCGAGCAAAGCTCAACGGAACGATACACCGCGACCGCCGCCACTGTGGAGAACGCCCGAGTTTTTCATTTACTACCTGATCATTGCGGTAGTTATCCCTCTCATGGTATGGGTACCAATCAATTTGAGTTCACGTGCGTCACAGGCGTACTATGATGCAGCGTTCGTTCTCACTGTGAATCACTTGTAGCCAAGCATGCCAACTATGCATTCTTTCACTACAAACTGAGTTCCGGCTGGCTGTTTGGTCGTCAGGTTGTGAGTACACCCACCCAGTGGCAATGATCCCCACGGACGCACACCCCAGGACAATAGCGATGCTCAATACCGTGCCTTTCGAAATAACGTACCCGCACTAAGCTCTCTGGTCCTCGTATACGTTGCGCTCAAATCAATATACACTCGCTGTGCAACTCGCTCAACATCGGGAACGCCAACAGACAAAACCTTTATCGTTCCTTTTATTATTCTTTTTGCTATATTATACCTCGTCGGACTGCATGGAACGAGCACTTTAAAGATATTCATCATCCTGACTGCTAATTATTACATTGGAAAATCTTTCACTGGATCACGGGCCGGTCCAATCATCACTTGGATCTTCAATTTTCTCATTCTGTTTGCGAATGAGCGAAATGAAGGGTATCTCTTTGTGAGCCTACACCCTGATTTGGCATTACTGGTGAGCAAGCCAGTATTGAGTGCGTCATGATCTTACTTGCTATCAGGACACATTTAAAGGACTCTACCCCCGCTGGCAAATCAGCTTCAATATCACGATGTTGAGGTTGGTGTCATTTAACATGGATTATTACTGGGCATGTACATTGCCTCATCCACCAGAGGTCTGTGTTGGTTCATCCGTCTGCTTAAAATCTCACTCGTCTACTACAGCCAGAATCAACGTTCACCGAAAAGCAACGAAGTACTCTCCCCCATTCCCTTGAATACTATACCTATGCGAACTATCTCGCCTATGTGTTATTTCCCCCGCTGTATATTGCTGGTCCAATTCTGACATTCAACAACTTTATGTGGCAGGTCCTCTCTTTTCACTCTGTCGTAGCTGGTCGTTTCAACTGATATATTTTTAGCTGCGTCAGCCAGCTGATATAGGACCGAAAACTCTTCTAAGCTACCTGACGCGATTCCTTATCACCCTCCTGACCATGGAATTTATTCTTCACTATATGTACGTAGTCGCAATCAAGGATACAAAGGCCTGGCAGGGCGATACACCTCTTGAGCTGAGCATGATCGGCTTTTGGAACCTCATAGTTGTCTGGCTGAAAGTAGGTCCCTGTGACAACTGCGTTTATGTCTATTAAATTCGCATGGATTCAGCTGCTTATCCCATGGCGATTCTTTCGACTTTGGTCGCTAGCGAGTGGGATCGATCCGCCGGAGAATATGGTTCGATGTATGGCAAATAACTACTCTACGCTGGGTTTCTGGCGCAGTTGGCACCGCTCGTACAATCTATGGATCGTGCGGTAATATGGTTTCCGATCGCGAATCGGCATTCGCTAACGGGTGGCAGATACATCTACGTCCCGCTTGGAGGCACCAAAAACGTAGCCATCACCACCGCGCTCATATTCACGTTTGTGGCCTTGTGGCACGACCTATCGTTCCGCTTGCTTGCGTGGGGATGGCTTGTCAGCGTGTTCATTCTCCCAGAGTTGCTCGCGGCCAGGTTACTCCCCCAGTCCAAGGTTCGTCGCCGTTTTCTAACGAAATTGCCC
Organism: Boletellus pseudochrysenteroides; assembly: GCA_038090975.1. Taxonomy (NCBI): domain Eukaryota; kingdom Fungi; phylum Basidiomycota; class Agaricomycetes; order Boletales; family Boletaceae; genus Boletellus; species Boletellus pseudochrysenteroides. Next base: position 15,321 of record JBBPNQ010000134.1, read on the forward strand.
TTTGGACTGTCCCCCCCCCCCTTTTTTTTTTGGTCGCGCGATCAGTACGGGCAGCGTGCGTGGTACCGACACCTCTGTGCGTGTGGGGGCGTTCTCAACATCCTCACCATGATCGCCGCAAACCTCGTCGGCTTCGTCATCGGGATGGACGGCATCGTGTACATGGCCCATCAAATCACGGAAAGCGTCCAAGGTAATGTCGTCGCCTCTCTTCCGTGTGATGTTCATCGAGGTGCACCGACGATGTGGGGTGGGATGGGATGGGCAACATGCACTGCCATGCTTCGTACCGTTCGTTCTCTGACGCGTTCGAAAACAGGCCTCCGGTTCCTGATCGGCGTGTGCGCGTGTTTGTTCGTGGGCGTACAGTTGATGTTTGAGTATCGGTGCGTCGCACATCTCGTCTTGTGCCATTTACCTCACGCGCCGAGGATAGAGAGGAAGAAATGCGGCGCGGGATTTTCCGGAGGTGTTGACAAGCAGGGGCTGGTGGGGTCGTGCCTGTCGGGGCGTTCAGGACTTTCTTGAGGACTGACATGCATACGGCGTACAACACTGCCCATCGACACGCTGTGTATGCATAGTGAAATACGAGGTGTTCCTAAAGCGACACTGTTGCACACGCGCGATCTTCAGTGCCGAGACCTCCCCCCCCCGGCAGGGGATATCCCTTGGCAAGTGACTCTGATCCACCCCTGTGGATGCATCCGGAAGCGTCCAAGAAGACGGCACCACCGAGATGCTTTCCGAGCGACTGCTGTTTTTCTTATATTCAGGCGCCCATACCGATATGGACGGTGAGGTGCGCGAGCCGGAGCCGCCCCTTCGATTGACTCTCGCGTCGTGGTTTGATATCTCTTCTGACTGCTGGCATCACAGCGTCATGCATTCCCACTGACCCCGCAGAAGGTAGGATACACCGGGTATCCTTTAGGCTGGGCAAGACACGAACCACGTTGGCGGGTTGACCCCATACATTACACGTCGTATGTATGTGGTACACGAATTTTTCTTTTTTTGTCATGTCCGCGGTGTCTACGTACGTCTATCATACTGACGCTCTTCGGATAGATGCAGCGCCTTTTTGTGTGTGTGTGTGTGTGAGTAAAGAGCGACGGAGTTTTCCCCAAGAAGCTGGAAACGCGAGAGTTACAGCTTGGCCTCCATCCACGCCCCCACACCGACCTCTCTCGCGAGCGCCTGCCACGCGTTCTTGTCGCGGCGGTCCTCCGCCATGCGTGTCTCCGCCCAGGCGACGATGCCCTCGGCGAGTAGGGCGACGTCCTCGCGCGTGTGCGCGGCGTGAAGGCAGATTCGGACGCGGGAGGTGCCTTTGGCGACGGTGGGCGGGTAGATGGGCTTGGTGCGGAGCATCACCGCCGGAGTCGGCGTGGATGGCGTAGAAGTTAGCGGTGAGGGCGAGGGCGAGGGCGAGGGCGGGGGCGAGGAAGCGTCAGGGATCACAGTCAAAGGCGCAGCGGGAGAGGATGCCGCATAGGAAAGGAGGAAGAAAGACAGCGCACGCGGTTCTGCCGTGAGTAGCGGTATTATCGGTGTCGGAAGGGGTTGAGGCGACCCAGAGGGCGTGCTGTTGCTCTGCGCGCCCTGGGGGCACGTGGAGGAAGTCTCCGTTCGCCGTGAGTGTTCGCCACGCGGGTCGCTCTCCCAGGGCCTCGATTGCCGCAGTGTTGGTTCGCTGGCCTGGTCAGAGATCGCAGGCGCGAGGTGATCAGGTAGGCTAAGCAGCGATGATGGGTATTTCTTCAGCTGCGTGCGAAGGAGATCGACGAAATACGTAGAAACGGCGAGTAGGTGCGTGGAGAGCTAAGGGCAGGTAGGGTAAGCCATGAATCGGTACTAGACCCAAGATGACTGACCGCTTCTGCCGTGCCATCCTCAAGCATGTCGAACGAACAGTTGAGAGCGACGATGTTTGCGAATGGGAGTGTCGTGGTATATATGAGGCTCCTGGCGTAATTTAGCAGATAGTCTTTGACGAGTTCTGTCGTCAAGAAAACGGCTATCCGTCCGGGCCATCAACAATTCTAATCATCATCACCCCAGCGAATAGATGAGATCGCTCACCTCCTGAAGCGGCTAATGCCTTGCCAAACGTATGGAGCCTGGCAAATACCCTCTTTTCCAAGCCAAGATTGACGACCAACCCGCGACCCTTTGGTCCATAAATCCCCGTGGCGTGTGCCTCATCGACGATGATGTGCCCATTACCCAAAGGCAGCATTTCCTCCACGCATTCCACGATTTGGGTGAGGGGAGCGATCGTGCCATCCATGCTATACAGACTCTCGACAGCAACGAAAACATTGGTTTCCCCCTTTTTCAGACCCTCGCGATCTTGGAGGAGCTTGGAGAGAACAAGGCGTAATTCGGGGACGGAATTGTGTGGGAAGGGGAGGAGCGAGTCGGGGGTGAGCCTGGAGAGGCGCATGCCATCGTGTACAGAGGCATGGATGTGCGCGTCGTACAAAACGACGTCCCCAGGCTGGGGCACCGCAGAGAAAAAGCCCACGTTCGCCTCGAACCCGGAATTGAACAGGAGAGCGGCGTCGGCGTCGAAAAACCGACACAATCGGGACTCGAGTTCGGAGTGGGGTTGGGAAGGGACAAGCAGACGAGAACCGCCTGATCCGAGGATGTTTTGGGATGCAGAAAGGGCGGAGAGAACGGCTTTTCGCAACGCAGAGGACGTGGAGAGAGAGAGGTAGTCGTTGGACGTGAAATCGATCTCCCTGAGTGTGTCCGATGGGGGATCTGGGAGGCGACGACGGATGAGTCGACGGTCGCGCGCGCTGAGCGCTGCAGCCAGCTTCTCGGGCAACGAGGCCATGGCGGGGAGAGTTGGAAGAGCGTGTGTTGGCGAAGGTCTTGGATATCAAGCCCATATCATAATTCCGCTGGCACGGCGTCGGCCCTGAGCTGTCAAGACACGCCCGAAATTCTCATGTCCAGCTCGTCGTCGGGTGTAGATCGTTTTTACACTCGCAAGGGTCTGGTGAAGGGATCGATCTTGGCCATCAGACGCCCGAGCCGACCGTTATTAAGGGTCCTTCTCACACGACGCCAAATGCTCACGTCAATCAGCCAACTCGCGATCAGCCCGGCTGCTGATTGGTCTGCATGTGGGGACTGGGCTGGGGACATTGAACTACGAGATCTCTAATAACCATTGGTCAGCCGCACTGGATCAGTGAGGACCACTTGTCAGCTGCACCGGCATGGTGAGTACCACACCGGACGTGTTCGACCCAGGATATAAGCACCCCACCATCAGACTCCATACTCATCCGGAATCTGCTCGCTGTTGCCCTACACCGACTCCAGCTCCTAGTCATGTATATCGCCGGTCTCAAGCTCCCTCTTTCTCCTCCACAGTGGCTCGAAGTGCTTGTCGTTCTGAGCACCGCCGACTATATCCGATACACCATCGCCAACACGAGAGCACTCGCTGCCGTTTCCAAGTCCAAAGGCGGGCGCGTCAGACCAGAATCCATGCCACCCACTTTCTTGGGGTAAATCATCAGCCCTGTCCACGGGCTTGTTATCTTCATCCCGCCCTTGATCTATGTTGGCGCATCGGCACTCAATGGGTTCCGGCAGCCAGAGTGGATATCCAGATTTACCCTTTCAGATGACACGGTAGACTCGGCCTGGAGGGTCGCGCTGAGGGCAGGGACCTGTGTCGCCAGCTTTGCCCTCAGGAGCTTCACGGATAGTACGTACGCACATTTAGGGGATCAGTGGCATGCCATCGGGGTAAGTGTGGAGTTGGCTGTCATGTTGCTTGCTTTTGAAATCTTTTGCAACAGCGCCGCGAAAAACCAAGGATTGTCAAGACCGGCCCATATGCATGGATTCGTCATCCAGGGTACAGGTAAGCCGTCCTCAGGTGCCAAACCTGCATTGTCTGACACGAAATGGACGTGCAATAGCTCCGTCCTCTTACAGCAGGCGATGTGGTCTATCATGTTCTGGTCGTACATACCCCTCGTAGCCCTTGGCATCACAGCGACTGCATTTGCAGTCAAAATGCCGATCGAGGTACTCCTATTTCGTTCAATACCCTACTTGCAGCTGACTGATCGAATATACAGGAAAGCTTGATTCTGAAAGATGATGTCGTTAGGGACGAATATCGGCAATATATGAAAGAAGTCCCTGCCAGAATTCTTCCCGGTGTTTGGTAGACTGTGATTTCCTTGTTCATGCCCTGTCCCCCCCTTGACTATTAATAATCGTTTCATGCCCACTGAACGGCTTTTCAAATCCAAATCCAATACTTATCCAACAGCTGCCAAGGAGATAGAGCACGCTAGATTTGTGCATTCCATTTCAGCCTGTTTATTCATTATCGTAGTCAAGGCGCACGGCCAAGGACTATAAATTTCCATAGGGGTGGTCCCACGGACCCCCACGAGTAAGCGATGGATATAGAGAACCTTCAAAGATGTATAATATTTGAGGGATGGTATAAACTCAGCTTCATCCCTTGTTTGCGGATCGTAGTTGACAAGTGGTTGACTCTCGCTATTTGAGAATATGTCCGTGTTCAGCCATGCCCTGGCTGAGCGAACAAGGCGTGTCGTCCCCGGCCATTTTTTCCTCCTTGGTGGCGGGTCCATCAGCTCCATGCGGAAACGTAGAACAAACAACATAAGACGGATTTGATGTGTGACAAGTCCTTTGAGTGTGCATCATAGCACCTGCCGAGCCCTGCCAACGAACTGTCTAGTCGACCATGCTGGAATTTGGGAGGCTGGTTAGCAAGTATTGAAATATCCCACAATCTCCCCAGCTTGCACTTGGACAGTGGAAATACCAATAGTATAGTAAAAACGAGTCTAAACAGATGTGATAGAGGCTAAAAGGTGTGAGCGAAGGGGGGTGTGTGACAGGAACGAAACCATACCGACAGTGACCCAGTATTCATGCAAACCCTCTCAGCCGCGAACCTCCAATCGAGTAGCCCCGAGGCGATCTCCGCTCCCACCGCTGCTCCGACTGTGTGCGTACGGCACTTGCGGGGACGTTTTCCACCTCGACAAGCTCCTTCACTTTGAGTATCTTTCCGGCAGCTTCGGGCGTGTGTTCGTGATAGACCGTCTGCATGCGCCTGTGCAGTCCGAGCGCGGTCAGCGTCTCTTTCTTGCGCTCGCCGAGGGCGATGGCAGAACGCCGCAGTGTGATTTTGAAGTGTGTATTTGGTTCGGGTGCAGGAATGGGACCTGTTGTGTAGGCGCGTGAGAGGGTCTTTTGGAGGGCGCCGCGCGGGGGCGTGAGGCGGACGAGGAGAGACATGCTGGACGTCGTGAAGCGGAAAAGAGTCGGTTGTGGATAACATAAGCAAACGTAGCTCCGGGTGTCGTGGTAGTACGTCCGGCGCAGCTCAGTTGGTTCGCTCACAACAGCGCCGTAGAGTCGATGGTTTCTCGTCGAACTCATATCTGTCTCGAGTGACAAATTGACCGTGTCCGCACCGCATGCGCCGTCCCTGTTCGACGCCAAACATGTTTACGCCGCCAATGGATCGTCTCGAATTTTGGTGACACGGGATGGGGTGCCGTTGGAAGTTCAATGACGGGCAAGCGTGCCTTTCTTTCTGCCACGTACCGTTTTGACATTCGCAAGACAGTCAGATACTTCTCTCCGACGACGCACCTTTGCATCATCCGTGTTGTGCGTGGCCACTGCAGCACATCCTCGCATGGGACGCGGTGACACTCCTCACGTTCATCAATGGCGCGCGAGTCATTCCTCATGTCGTGCATATTTCCGGTTCGTCTTATCTAGCGAGTGAGACTCGACATCTGACAGTGTCTTGTAACAGGCACGATCAAACACGCCTAGCTGGCTGCTGTCAAGTACAACAGACAGGTCGTCGCGCATTTTAGGGCGATGATGGTCACGCCAGGTAAGACAACCATCTTTACCTCGTTTCGTGGTCTGGAAAGCAAACTTCATCAGAGGCCCCGCTATGACGTGCGATACACCTGCGACACAGGATATTTAGCTTTCGGGGCGTGGCCCTGGATATCTCCTCATGAAAAGGTGACCTTCAAATCTGCTGCGTTGTACCGCTCATATGCTACCAAAGTTGGCAACGTTCGATAGTCTTCCCTCCTATTATTAGGTTGCCAAATTGCCAGAGTTTCGCGTCGTTTGACTCCAGTCCCAAGAAAATTTGGAAGTTTACCTCTAAAGTCAACTGTCCGAGTCGTCAAACGGCCACTAGCAGCTGTCATGCTACCCGAGAATCGTATGGACCTGCTACAAGTGAGGTTTTTGGGCGTGCACGATATGGTGCTGAAACCACACGTACAAGCGTCGAGTGGCTCGCGTCGGTTGCCAGGTCTGGTCTGGTCTGATCCCTTTCGTCAACGAAAGCCTTCTGGTTCCCAAGGTGCCAATAAGGCACTTTTCGGCAGGTTACTAGTAGGGGCGCTTTAACAGGGTTTCCCCGGGTCAAACAGGCCAGGTTACTCGGTTGCCGGCTGGAAGGTAGTAGCCTTATGAGTCATTCTCTGGTGACGGGACAGGTAATGAAGTGAAGACTCTTTTCACTACTGATGAGCTCTGATAAGCTATCATCTAGGATTTTCTAGCATTGAGCATTGGGCATTGGGTATCAACTAAGCCCGCGAAGCCAGTCAGTGGAAGCCCGCTTGAAGGCCGCGCTTTGATCTGTCGCACGCTCCTTACGCGATTATCGAGAAACTACTTGGATCCGATTCGGAGCGTTCCCGTCGCGTGTCAAAGGGACATTATCCATTTTCGTCTCTTCTTCGTTCTTGAGGGGTCCGCGTGATCATAACCACCATCATGGCGGACCAATTGCTGAGGTGGAGCTCTTGGGTTGCGGTTCCGGGAGTCGGGACATTGCAAGGCTCGAGATACAAAAGGCCGAGCGGTTCTTGTCTTCCGTGGGAACGCCCTCTATCTCCCATCTTGCCTTTTTTTTTTCTCCTTTGGAAGCGAATTCTTTTTTTTTTTTCCCTGTTTACGACACGATGAGCACTGGCAAAGATGACCCAGTCATACCCGAGAAACAGGTTGCAGCGAGCGAGGATGGTGGTTCAGCTTCAGATCTTTCGCTCGCCAATGGGGTCGCGCGGGACTACGAGCTCAAGTGCGCACTCAGTAAGTCCCTCTTTGAGCCATCCCACACCATTTATGTTTCGTCCCTCCATCTAGTTAACAAGTGTATGCAAGAAGAGTGTGTATCTTTTTCAGCCACCGGTGATGACATCGTTGAGCTTTTTCCAGAATTGGATTCGGTCGTTATCAGTGGCAGCTGTTTATCCTTAGTGGCTTAGGATGGCTAGCAGATAGTGAGCCTTATCTTCCCACCCCTCGAACACGTTGCTGACATGACACACTTGAAAGATCTGTGGCTCCAGGGTCTTGCCGTCGTACTTCCGCAAGTGGAACAAGAGCTGAATCCGTCCAATGTTGAGTACGCGGTTTTGGCTGAGTTTGCTGGAATGATTGTGGGAGCGACCACCTGGGGAGTATTGGCCGATATCATCGGGAGGAAGGTGTCGTTCAATGTGAGCCACATCGCTTGGATTCGGCGTGTATCTGATCTGATCTGATTGGATGCATGGCACTCAGGCCACGCTTTTCTTTGGAGGTATCTTTGGAACTGCCGCCGGAGGCGGACTGAATTTCGTTGCATTCTCGTCCTTGATAGCATGCATGGGTTTTGGTGTGGGTGGAAAGTGAGCAATATTTCCCGGGCGTACCGAACGGTGCTTATTTTTCCCTCAAGTCTCCCAGTAGATGGTATGCATGTTCCTTGTGAAGATATACTTCGTTCAACTGTTCGTTCTAGGTGCTCTTTATTTGGAATTCATACCTGCATCACACCAAGTATACATTTTCTTGGTATATCCATAGCCGGTATCGCACTGACACACGCCTTGCACAGTGGACTCTTACTCTACTCTCCGTATGGTGGGCATTCGGACAGCTAGTTGCTTCCCTGATTAGCTGGGTGTTCATTGTCAATTACTCATGTGATCCATCGATACCCTTTGGAGAGTGCCCCAGGTCCCAAAACATGGGCTGGAGATATACCCTGTAGGTTCAAAGCTGTCATGGATCCTCTCATCGGTTCATGGTATTGTAGAATCGCGCTGTCAGTTTTCGTCAATACCTGACTCTGGCCATCTCGAGACTAAATATGGTGCCTTGATAGCGGGGCAATCACGTTCCTAACATTCATAATGCGATATTTTGTGTTTGATTTACAGGAATCGCCGAAGTACCTTGTAGCTCAAGGACGTGACGAAGAAACCCTTGCGGTATATTCTGTCAGAGAAGTGTACGGCCCGATCGGCTTACTGTTCAATTGTGCTAGGTACTTCAACACATTGCACGTCGCAACGGCAGGACCATTTCGCTCACGATCGAAGATTTCCGTAAAATCTCGGAACCATCCAAAGTGGCGACGAGCTGGCGTGATTCTCTGCGCCATTCATTTACTGATCTATCCTTGTGCGTGCCCAGAACGTCTTTGAGCGATATTTTGTGATCAACGCCTCGTAGCTCTCACGTCAAGCCACTCTTCTCTACGCGTCGGCTGGCACTCAATACGACACTAATCATCATCATTTGGGGGTTGGTGCTCTCGTTCGACTGGAAACACACAGACTCACCTTTCGTCGCCAGTCTGATCGGAATCGCATATCCTCTCTATAGCTCGTATCTCCCCCTGTACCTCGAAGCACGTGGTTCTTCTACCGGTCCAACTAGCCTAAACGAGACCTATCGCAACTACGCTATCGTCTCCGTCCTCGGTGTTCCCGGATCGCTTATTGCCGGGTGGGTCGTCGATCTCACGCGTGGTACGGGTAGATTCACGATTGGGGGTCGCAAGCTCTCACTTGCGGTATTCACATTGTTGTCGGCCATCTTCATGTTTTTGTTCACGACGAGCAAAACGCAAGCGTCGGTGCTCGGTTATTCGTGTGCAAATGGTCTTGTGCAGTATGTGTTCCCCCCTTTCCCTCTGTTTATCACAAGTGAGCTAACCCGTCACTCCAGGAACGCTGTTAGTTACACCACGTATAATATGACACGCTAGATACAGCGCTTATTCTCACCTTCCCATCGAAACAGATGTATGGCATTCTCTACGCTTACACTCCCGAGTCGTTCCCCGCACCCCACCGCGGTACGGGTGACGCGCTGTGCTCTGCACTAAATCGTATCGGCGGGTTCATCGCCCCACTCATCAAGATCGCGACGACGCCCAAGACAGGGACCGTCTCTGCAAACGCTACGAACGGGTGCGCATCCCCGCTCTCCCTCCGTCTCTGATTTCTGGGGCTCATCGCCAGGATAGACCCGTGTTTGTGTCTGCGACGTTGTTCATGGTGTCGGCGTTGTTGACGCTGCTTCTCCCCATCGAGGTACGTCCCGGTTTGCCAATGGCGCTGTTGCGTCCTCATTTCTACGACGGTGCGTGTACTCAACGGATCGTTAGACCGCAGGACGAAGCGCGCTCTAGGCCTCGTGCATTGTACGCGCGCGGACCGAGCCTTTACGCACACACGACACGTACGAACCATATGTCCGTCTACGGGACCTTTTTTTTTTTTTTCAGGCGTTGGAATGAAAGAAACGAACGACGGAAATGTCGTCACTCTGTACGGCGTCGTGAAATGTACGGGCAGACTTGTCGTTTCAAATGAGTAGCGTGCTTGCTTGAATACCAGTTTGTACACGTACGTGAGTCACTATCTCTGGGAGGTGGTGCCGCCTGTAGAAAACGACAACATGTCGCTTGCGTTCAGCGTTTGTACGTCGATGTCACCAAGCCCATCCATGGCTTGACTCGGAACTTGAGATTTATTAGTTGAACGAGGAACGGCTGACATAGCCTACTAGGAGTCGGCGGGTTAATCTCTCCGTTCATCCAGATCGACTCGACACTTACCAACGAGTCCCGCGTGCAGGGGCTGACGTAGAGATCCTGAGTCCGATTTGTCCCTGCCACCCTGTTCTTCAAGTGCTCTCGACGGCCCGGCCCTCTTGAAGCAATGCTTCTCCTCGTCGACTCTTGAGGATGGGTCCCTGTCTGGCTTTCGCATTTCTACACTTGCATCTTGCGCGTACGCGACATAGAAGTCCAGGGTAGCGGCGCTCCGACCAAACACGAGCACGATGGACATCATTGATGAAGACAACGCCGTCTTTGTCCGTCACTCTGACCATTCTTCTTCAAACGAACAAGAAATACTAATCGGAATGGGGGGACGAACCACAAGAACAACCCCATACAGCCCGGCTGTCGCGGGGTGTGGTTGGCATCCTTTGTTGGGCGATGTCCTAAATCAAAATTTGCAACACGACAGAATAGAAGCAGCCGCTGAGCAGTGCTGCCCACAGGCAGGCCACTGGGCTACTGGGTTACTGCCATCCGTGCGACGAAACCTGTGCTCTGAACCCATACCACCACGACTTCAATAAGGCTCGCTTTACTATTCAAATACCAGTTACATGGCGTCCATCTCATTCTTCACCCCCGACGACCCCGCATTGAATTATGTTGTTACCCATGTGTTTTTCCCTGTGGAAATTCCCAAAGAAAGCGACTATACCGTCCAGAACGATCTCTCACTAGCTCGCGCAGTCTGTACTGCCGCCCATGCTTATACCACCCACATCGACGACAACCTTAGGCCTCAGTGGCAAGCCATCGTAAAGATGCTAGATGGCTTGCAAGCTTCCGTCCAATCTGAAGACCTGGCCAAAGACAACGTCGTATCTCAACTTGGCAGCATGCAATCAGGAGGTACGCTCTTCAGGTCACCGTTGGAGCCTTTCTGAACTTTTGCAGACATTCTCGCATTCCTTATCCGACGTCAGAACGCCGGGGTTATATTCAGGAAGCAGGAGAATTGTACACTGTACGAGTCGCTCGAGGTGTCTGCCAGTCGCGATGCTGTGCTGAAGATACTGGAAGGAAAGCTCGCATACTCCTATACTGGGATGGCCATTGCGGTACCTAACAAAGTATTTGACGATGCACACTTCCAATCCGAACTCGCAAATTTTCTTTCCCTCCCGGGAAAGGTTGACTCGGATCCTCCGAATGTTCCATTCGGTCGTCCGGGGTACATCACTGCACTGCTTACTGGTATCCTGCGAAGTGTTGGCCAGATTGTTGAGGGTCCACATAATTTCAAACGTGTCCGTGACGATGTCCAGTATGGATGGCACCGCTCATCACTGTGGCTTCTGATCAGGGTCGCAATTCTGACATCTCTTGATCGCACTCCTCTTGGACGGGATTCCTACAAAGCATTCATGCTGTTCTTCATCTGCAACCTCGCAAGGGATGCGCACAATGCTGGGCTTTCCAGTAATCTGCTCCATTTCATGTCCGCTAAAATCCTTCGACGTTTGAGCAAACTTGGCTCCTCTGCTCCCGACTGGCTGTCCGACGTAGCGCTCAAAACATGTGCTTTCCTTCAAGATACCCTCGATATCAGAGCGATGGAGATACAGGCTGCCAAGCCATCGTCACATTGGAACCCTTCCGAACTTGATCTCGCTAGAGACACCCAGCTCTCACTTCTGCACAGCAATGAATATATACGCAGTGCTCTTGCAAATCCCAGTCACACATCCGGTGTCATCCCCTTCCACCCCAAGCATTATTACCGTGGCACCCTTGAAGATTTCTTGTCTTCGGACACCACCTTTTTTGACAAGGCATATAGTGCGGACCCTTATGTCGCCCTCTATGATGTGGAGCAGTCGGTCGAGCAAGGGATTGATCACTGGATTACTCACATTGCAAGTGTGGATGAGGCATGCAAACAGCTCGGGACGTTGATGGATGTATATCTATCAAGTGCCTCTGTCTCTTACACGGACAATCCAGAATATCGCTCCATCATGACATTGACGGCAATTGATCTGTGGATTGCACTCGACAAGCTAGTTGTTGAGCAGATTCCGATGCTTTCCGAATACTCCCCGGAAATTCCAGTGGGGTTGCTAGAGTCGCTATTCCTTCGTGAGATGACGAACCTGCATCATCTCTCCCGTGCATTCCAGTACCTCTCTGCTCGGCATTCCAGATCGCGTGCCGGGTTGTCGGTGCTATCGGATGAATTTACTGAGGATAGCTTCCCTGTTCGTTATTGCGACAGCTCCGCCGATCTGCAGAGTCTCAAAGATCGTATCGAGGCGGAAACAACACGGAAGGCTGCTGGAAGTTGCGAAGTTCTTGAGAGGGGAGCTGCATGTCTTGCGCTTACGTTCCACAACAATAACTTGGGAGACGAAGATGTAAAAGCTGCAAAGTTACTGGTACCTATCCCCCCATTGCATTCCAAGGTGATTGCGTTTGAATTGCAATGCCCGGTGGCCTTTCGGATTTGGCGCTCTGCCACCACACATCTCCTATACCGCTTTGATAAAGCCAGAATAAATCCATTCGATATGAAATCCGAGCGGGAGCCTCATTATTTGCTTTCCGACATTCCCGAATTGCAACCTTACCTCGTCGATCACCCACGCCAGGAATCACCTGCCTACAGTCAGTTCCGTCTTGCCTATATTCATCCATTCCGTCGCGAAGACCCAAGACTAGGTTATGCCTTTCAGCGGCTTCTCCTCCGTACCGAGTTCTCAGATTGGGTGGAAGGTACAGGTGGACTGATATCACAACATCCTACATACCACGGCGTTTTGACTGGTTCCCCCTACCGTAACTCATGCGAGGCTTACGAACTTGAGAGCGATGGAGATGGATACATGGGAAATACTAGCCACACGCCGAACGACGTCATGTCTTCTCAAGCCGGATGTTATCAGGATCTTTCCCTTGACGAATTCGTTGCTTTTGGACACCTACGCAGTGGAGGGTCACTCCAATGGGTCAACATCTTACGCGAGTTGCGCGCTAGAACTCTCGACTTCCATTCTCATGAAGTTCATTTCTTGCTGGCTCAGGCGACCACTCAACTTGGCTCACTTGATGTGAACACAGGGGAATGGGTATGGCATCAGGAGCTTCAACACCCGTCCTTCTGCCACAAGCTACTAGATGAACTCCAAAGCTTGTTCTTGGATTTTAGTGCCAGTTTGTTGGATGACATGCCAATGCGTACCATTTCCTTGTTGCTCACTCGGATACTTGCGTCAAGTCCTTCTCAAGATGTCTCGGAGCGAGTGCTTCGACTTCTCCGAGATGTACGCAGCAAGACGTTGGAATGGGTGAAAGAGCTTGCGTACAATCTGATGCAGGAACCTACAAACGAAGATCGACGCCGGCGTCTGTGCTGCATGGCTACTACCTGTCGGAGCACATTTGATGTCAGCACCAGCACACTGCGCAAGGTTCTCCATTCTGCAGAGGATGTCGAGGCTGTACTATCTTGCGCTTTCTTTGTACGCGCATTAAGCCAGGTCCCTAATCTCAAGAAATGCCGCGAGCCCAACTGTCACCAAGGACATTTCACCTTTCCTGGCGTTTTAAATATCCCTGGACTGCCCTATCAACAAGACCGTCGGCTCTCTGTCGCTGTCAAAGGGGTGCTGAAGGTTGTCATCGAGGGCGATGCATCAGATCGAGGCATGGACCTTGCGGTGCGTGACATCTGGCCTGGATATCAACCGGGGCCCCGTCGATGGCAGCCGGAGCAACACACAAACTCTCACTGGCTAGTATCCACGACGGCCGCAAGTGCAGATAGACAGTCTCAGACTGTGCGTATCAACTTGCTTGATGGCTTACTCCTGGTCGACGGTCGGCCAATTGGAGGGTTGCCACCCGACATTCGGGAGCATCCATTATATCAGCAAGTTTTTGATGGCGTACGTATATGCCAAGGTTTGTGACATGAATAAATCATTGACTGTTTTCTGCAGCAAGCTCTCCTTGTCATTCCATCTGATCTTCCAGGGATGGATTTTGCGACCTTATCCATGATCACCGACCACTTCGTAAGTGCTCCAAACCTAAAGAGTATCATTGTCAATATTGAGATCTGCTTAGGTTCACTTTTCGCTCCGAGGTGATGATCTGGTGGTTCGAGCGCGACACAAAGATATGAATGATATCTTGGAGCTTGTTCCTCCGGATAAATTGAAAGGGGATCTTCCAGTGTTCCTCGTCGATATGCATGTTCATTGGTTGAATCTATCCACATCGGTTATTGAGATTCGCCCTCTCGGAAAAATCTGGGAGCAGTCTCACGGGAACTGGAGGGTTGCCAGTGCAGATGGGATATATCATGTGCACAAAGATTGCGAGTCCCTTGTAGCCGCGCAGAGCCCGACCTGGGCCATGGTCTCCAGTCTTTTAGTGGGTCTGGATCCTCCCGAAAATCTCATAGTCACTACATCGACTGTTCACTCCTCAATACCACGTTTATCCGTCGCCCTCCCTCGTCACAGCTTATCCTTCTTTGTCAACAGTGATGGAGACCTCGAGTCGGATGACTTCAAGGGGATGGTCTATGACAAGAACCAAGATATTGGTACATTGTCTGGTCTAGTGGGTCGGCTCGTTCTACAGGGGAAAGCCAAAGTGGAAGAGGGACTTGTCCAGAGACATATCATCGTACCCATTCCTTTCGAATCTGAGGATGCATACCCTAGCTCAACCACATATCATGATTACAAGGTGGATACCGAATTGGGCTGCTTGATGGGGAATGCTAGCCGGGAGAGCAAGGAGTTTCTTGCCTACTTGCACGCGAAGACGAGTATCGACTGGAGCCCCGATCCGTTGACAGGCAGGACGGGTGCACAAGAAGCTTTGTCAATCTTACAATCGGCTGGATATCAGTCGCCCTCGAGGGGATATGTACAGTCACGAGGGGACCGCAAATATTTACAGGGCATCTCATTGTGGTATCCCCAGGTCATCGCCGCAATTGTAGAGCTCCCACGCGGGCTGGAAATTCCAGATTCCAATGCAGCAGGGCGAGCTGCGTATCTGTTTCCACCTACAACTACTCCTCTCGGATATTGCAATGATGTGGAGCCTGTGTTGTCACTCGCCAACTCGGAGCTTGAAGAAGTTGCTTGTACCGCAGCATCTGTGGTTTACCACCGGCTGGCTGATGTACTCACCACAGACACTATAGCGAACTGGGAAGAAATGTGGGGTGGTGCCACGAGTGGGGGCGCTACTCATTCGCCATCACAATATGAGGGGGTATATGACGAGTGGGATCCCAGTCTTCCACAGGTACTGTTAATGAAGGTACACGACATCCTCCGGGAAGGCAACGGAATTCGTCAGCGATTTCACCTGCAATTTCTACTTCCCACGTTGGCGTATTGCTCCGAGCACCCTCAGACAGCCTTTCTCTCGATGCTCCTAGCATTTGCAAAGAAGGGACAATATCATTCGGTTAACGGTGCTGACTACAACCTTTTGGATGGATGCCGCCCCACTGAGAAGGTGTTGTGGCATCATTTTGATGCCTTGTGCTTTCGGGACGAGTACGGCATTCCAGGGCGGAATAGTGCTGATGCTGCTATGCAACGCCTGCTCAGGGCTTGGCCATCTGATGTCGTTCCAACGTTGTCGTTGGACCCTAAAATCTGGGATGTGGCGAGTTTGACTTCCACTCTGCAAGCGTTGTTCTTGAGCTGTTACCGCAACCTGAAACTGAAGGAGGATCTCACGCGTATCCTTCAGGTTCCCGAACCTCAGCCGGCTCCTCTTTTATACATGGCCCCACATCTACAGTACAGGCCTAGCCAATTCTCTGGTACACCCTCGTGTACATTGCAGACTACCTGCATTCAAACGGTCTTTGCTAGCTATCATCATGTCCCATCTTCTGACTCATCTGTTCGACACACACCTGGGCACTTATCGTGGCCAGTCTCGTTAGAACAGTTGCTCTCCAAACGGCACGCACCGGAACTACCAGACCAGGCCAAATTGCCCCCCTGCAGCTTTGATGGCAACAGGCG
>JBBPNQ010000135.1:0-31266 GCA_038090975.1 Boletellus pseudochrysenteroides
GACTCTGAAGATTTGTCAATTTCCAAGTCCGATTCGGTTGGGCCCCAAGTTCTCGGCAACTGGGGTTAGTCTGCATGCAGCATGGCTCGGCCGAGCAAATCGTTCGCAGGGAAGTCACACCTGACCCGGTTGCCGAGAAGAACCCAAGTTGAAGATCTTCACAACCATCAATGGCGCTTGTGTTTATTTTTATTTTTTTCGAAAGAGAAAAAGGAAAAATTTGATGACTATATCACCAAACTAGAGTTTCCAAGCCTATCATCTGCAAAGCAGACGAGTTATGACGGCATCGCTTGCCAAGAGGCCACTTGAGAACTCTGATCTGTGGATACTTTAGCTGTAGTACCACCGCTGGTGACCCGCCGACGCTGGTCTAACTTGTTGATCTGAAGGAAGTTCTTGGCTGTGAGATATTTGTATATTTGCATTCTCGTTATACCGTCACAGTCCAGGATACTCACCTCTCGTGAACGTTTATCTAGTTGCTCTCAGAAGAGGCTTCCCTTGCGGCCGATTTTGCCAAAGAGATGAGTCAGGACGACCCCATCAATCGAGTCGACGTTGATAACATTCTGACGGCCAGGCGCGTACGCATGCGTGCTCTGTCAGTCGTCTCGGAAGCAATTGACTAGTACACTGAACCCCACCCGAGGTCGGTACAAAAGGTGAGCCTGGGACGTTCTGTGCTAGATGCATAAATTCTCAATGGTTCCTCAAAAAAAAAAAAAAAAAAAGACAAGTCCGAGTGTGTTTCACTGGGTCACTGGTCTTCTGCAAGCACATGACAGATCCTATGATCCATCATATTCCCCAGGCACAAGGCCAAGACCCGGGAAAGCGGCACCACTAGGCACTTTCTCCCAAAGCCGGCATTCTCGCCCAGAGTGTCCCTGGAACACTCCTAATTCAACGACGACTATGCCTAGTTGGTCGCTTACATTATGGTAATAATCCAGGGAAGATATTGAACCCGTGACCACGAAAGGGCCGCATCTCTTGTTATCTGATACTGTAAGCCAAAGTCCGAGGTAAAACGATTTCCTTTGACAGGAAGTTCGCGGTAAGTAGGATATGGTATTGGTCATATCAGAGCTAACCTAGTCAAGGCGCAAGATCCTATACGTGAACACGCAGCCACTTCGTTACGTGTCGGGTTAATACCCTTCATTGTGCGCACTCGATTGCATCGCCATTGAAAAACGTGTCTTGTTCTGCGCGACTCTGCCTGTCGCCCGTGCTTGCCCGCAAACGTTGGCAACCCGCTGATGAAAAAAGAGTCCGTTCGCCATTCTGGCGTGTGGGAGGTAGAACGCGGTCTATCTGCACGACACACCTGATGCGGCGCGCGGGATTCGCGGAGAACGAGATCCGCCACTGCCTTGGTACCTGAAGGGCCTCAATTCCCGCTTACAAACCCTACGAGGGGGGGCTAATGGAGGCTCTGATGGAAGCTCAAATTGCTCTCAAGCACTTTACGTGCTCTCCTTCCCTGGTTAGTCCATGTCTCGTCTTCCGAAAATGTTATCCCCGCATTTTGCAATTCCGCTTATGTGACCCCGACCACGAGGAGATGGGATGCTGGCCTGTTGTTCGTTTCTGACCGCGGGTATTAACGAAACATGAGCGTGGAGCTGCCGTACTGTGACTTGAGTCACTTACTGTGGCGGGCATTTGGGTGCCAGGCATAAAATGTCCCAAATATATATATGGTCATTTTTTTTAACTGGAAAGGACCCTACCGTAAATGGGTTGCTGCCAGCTCCCAACTCCGAGTGAGTTTCCTAGATCTGTGCATTTTCATCTATTTTAAAAACCCTGAGAAATGGTGGACTTCGTGTTGCATTGTCCAGCGGATTAGTTCGTGCAAAAACCCGTTTGACAAAAGACCAGAAAAGAAAAGAGGAGATGAGTACAAGACCAAACACCAACCGCTCTTTCTTGATTTCCTCCATACCCTCTTCCCGTGGATCTGCCGCGCGTTAGTATCCCCCAAAGAAAGCACCACAGCTGGTTCACCCTGGAGTGCCTGCGGCCCGGCATCAGTTCCAAGTGCTGCAGGGGCGGCCCCACCACGGCTACAACCTGCCACCAATCTGGTAAGAATCAAGGGTGCCAACATTTAGGGGAGGAGACACAGCTAGGAGAATTGCGAATGCTTCCATGTTTGTTTCGCTGCTTGCTTTTTTCTTCTTCCGCTGCATTAATGGGTTCATTCATGTGACGAGCGACTGACTGCATGCGAGAACGTACTGTCCACATTTATTCCGCGTCGCGTAATACAAACATACCATCATGCCGGAAAGAAGAAGCGTGAGGAAGGACATAAAAAAGAGCCGTCAAATGTCCATGCAAGGATGTAACTAGCAAACCAGAATGACCGACAACACAGGTATACCAGGGGAGTAGAGTGCGAGAGAGAGGCCATGATTAAAATTGTATGTGTTCAGGCTCGTGTTCCTCGGGTGGGACGACATCGCCCTTGGAATCGAGCGGCCAGAGCGAATTCCTGAAAAAGTTGGATGGATCGTACACGCGCTTTACTTCACAGAGCCTATTCCAGTTCTCTCCAAAGCAAGCCATGACGCGGCGAGGCAGTTCATGTCTTCCTAAGAACTGCTCGTAGAATTTGGACACCTGGACATCATCGAGCATGAAAAGGCTTACACTGGGTAGGGGCCCACCGACGGTGACAGGGGCGAGAGTCTCCGCAATCCACTGAATTCGTACAATGCGTCGTGAGAAAGTGGCGGAGACCAAAAAAAAGTATGTTATGGAACGTACCTCCTCGGCAGACTCGACGCATCGCGGATCCTCAAAATCGATGTCCCACTGGTGGAGTGCGGCGACAGTGAACGCTGCATGACGCTGGGACTTTGGCAAGCAACTGTTCTCAAAGTCCACCAAGGCCCCTCCAGCAAGCTCAAAGAGCCAAGCTGACCAGGCAAGCGTCAGTGGAGTGGGGTGGATTCCGAGTCTGGAAGTTACATACTGCAACCAACAGGTGTCTGAGCAAACTGCAGTACCGTTTTGTTGACGATATCATCAGGAAGTGAGCCGATCAGCGCCGAGCGGATGTACCATTTGTTGCCCGCTGTGTCGTCGTTTTAATATTCTTCCCACATTAGACGTTCGCGTTGGTGACGTACCATTGCCTCTGAGCACCTGGGCAACGCTGTCTTGTTGATGCAGAAAAGATTTTTCATCCACTTCGTTGAGTAAGCAACGTTCACCGTCCCAAGACGAGATGGCCTGAAGGAATTCTTGACCCTTCACTTTAGGCCCAATATAGCACATCTGGATGACGACGAGGGAGTCTTGACCCGCGGGACCCGCCGTGAGGAGAACATTGGCATAGAGTTCGCGCGGCGCACCCTTCACACAGTCGCGAAAGTGCTTGATGAGAGACGGCGCAGTTGCCCGGTGGAAGCGACTGTGGAAGAAACATGAACACCTGTACGGCCGAGAGCCGACCAGAGACCTCACTAGATGAGACTGCCCGCGAACACCACAGGGACTGGGAAAGCCCTGGCTTTGTAACGTGTAACGATACCGAAGGCTGGACCAGCTCCGCGAAGCGCCCACCAAAGATCTGGACTGTAATCAATCCTGTGAACAGGCACGCAACACCATAGCGACTGACCTGGATGTTCTCTTTCGTTGGCGATCACAATGCGGCCGTCTGCAAGCACTACTTCGGCCTCGACCAGGTTATCAATGCTCAGCCCATGAAGACGACCAAGGAAGCCAAAACCTCCCAGAAGCATGACAGCAGAGCCAACCGGGTGGGCCGCGCTAGCAGAAATAGGTCATCCACTTTCCGTCATCTGGGGTGAGAAGAGTACCCACAAGGGGACGTGGTACGGCACAGCGCTACGACCACCTGCCAAGGACTGCGCTTCCAAGGGATTGGCGGCACAAAACTGATCAACCTCCTTTTGTCTCATTCCCGCACCGAAGGTGACATACGCATGAGGGTGGATAGGGGTTGCATAAGTAAGCATGTTTTGCGCTGAAGCAAGGAATGCGGGCGAAGCAAACATTGAGCTGGGCAATTGCCGTACGAGTTGAGATGTGGAAGGCACAGGCGAACGATTTTGACTCGGGCTATCATCAAGGTATCCAAACGGATCTGCAGCAACTGAGGGAGGAGACGCCGGTGCTACCTTGGAAGGCGGAGGTGGGGGAGATGTCGGCGGGATGCTTCCAGTGAGTGTCGCCGGTCGATCGAAAGTGCTCGCGGCTGGTAATATTTGACAAGTTTTACCAGGTGTCGCAGGGGTGGCAGAAATATGAGGGGAAGAGTCGTCGGTTTGGACAAGGGAATCCAATCTTCGCCGATTGGTGGGACGGAAAGTTTCGGGCGTGCCTCCGGGATGGAGAAACGTGCCAACGAAAAGGGAAGACGCATCGTATGTACGGAGCTTTGCATCCTCATCCCTTCTGCGTTTACCACTCGCCGAAATATCGGGGATGCTGGACGCCGCTTTTTTTTTGCCCTTGCTTCCAGGCGACGGCATTTCTCTGATACTCGTAAAGCTTCCATCCTCGTTTGGCGATTCGATGTCTGCTTGGGCAATCCTACTAAGGTCGACGATAATATCGCCACCAACAGCCCAGCCAGCTGTACCATAACCACCTGCTTTGATGGAAATGGCCAGAGAGCGGTTCTTACAAAAGATGACGATTCTGGAAGCGGGGGTGCGGTGTCAGAAACGGATGCACGTGTTCCCGATATGTGCTCGCGACTCACTGGCTGACGTCTTGAGCATCCACAGGGCACACGAGGGCCACGGACGCAACCTTGACGTCGCCGTTGAACATTTTGGAGTAGTCTACGAAACTAGGGGGCGGTTGTAGCGAAGACGAGCAGCACGATCAATCACTTACTTGGGGTCGGTCGGGAGATAGACATCGCCACGTATTACAGCGGTGAGCTCGGCAAGGAGGTCAGGGGCGAGAGAGGGAGGCTTTTCTGCAAGCATGCTGGAGGCGAAAGCAGAGGGAAGAGGGGATAGCGTGGACCGCAAAGAGACGGAGGTCTTTTAAAGAGTTGGGGGGACTGCGAAATGATAATTAATATTGATTTATACATTACCTTGCGAGGCATTCGGTGACACATGTCTCCATCGTTGTTGGACGGATAAGAAAGGGACAGGGATTATGATCACTAAAATTGCTCGCGACTTACGAGGCGGTGAAAGGGCTGGTGCTGACATCCGGATGTAGTAACCCGGAAAGCCTACCAGCTCGTTCCAGAAAAATCCAGCGTTCAAGTCAGCGCGGGTCTAACTCGATCTTTTGGACGACACCGCCTGCGGCCTGTTAGCTAACGCACCTTGTCTTTTCCCATTCATGAAGCCACACACCCCACTTTTTTACGCCTCTCCACGCACCACGGCGCCTGTAGGAGCTCTGGTAGCACCCCCGAAATTTTGCGCATCGGTTTTTGCGCAGTTCCAGGGGAAGGTGTCTGTATACGGTCGGCTCCACAGCGGTAGTGGTGCACTACAGTATAGTTCGCTCACGCCGCAATCGCCGAGGTCTTATTTACGGTAACGCATCTTTCCGCAGCGCTCCACAGGATTAACGCCTTGGGCACCCCGAATTCACGGTGGCGATGTTACAGCCGACGTCGGTGCGGGCCACCTTTTCCTGTTTCTCTCCCCACACACATCATCGGATCCCTCGGCGGAATGAAAATCACGTTGCAACGCCGGCGACAAAAAGAATAGAAAGGCCTCACTTGCGTCATCGAGCTCCACTCTGACAATCCCGTCGGTTCATCAAAGCCCTCGTTTGACCGCCCCGACTGTCGGTCAATCAAGTACCGGGGCGGTGACACCGTTATCACCCTGGGCATACTCCGCGGAACCAATACATCAAACAAGTGGTCCCGACCCTCAAGCCTCGTCCTCGTGAACAACGAGCGACAACGACGGAGCCGAGAGCCGTGTTCTAGTCAATCATCTGGACCATGGTGGAGCAGGCCCACGGAAAACGATTTCAGATCGTTCCGACATCGTAATTCAATTTCCGAGAGGAATACTTGGGTCTCGATGGCGCTGTTGGCAGATTGTCTACAATCTGCTCCGTGTATCCCGCTCGTACCAAAAAGAAGGCTGCGGGCGCAGCCATTGATTACAATCCTGTCATTTTCTTTTTTTATTTAGAAAAGAGGGTGTTGGAGTCAATCCCTTACAAGTCGGAGTGGAGTCGAATTTCTTATCACCCACCGCAGTATTATTTGTGCGACCGTCGGTGTTAGCCAAGGAGGTGTGCTATGAGTCACGGCCACAAGGGTTACTTGGCGCACTACGGCATTAGCTTGATCATTGCCATAACTTGAAGCATTGCATCGAAATCGGTCTGCCCATCTGAACTCTGTACTGTCTCTCGAATCTCAGCGCGGAGTCTGGGCTATGCTTTTCGGGCGCCGCGCAAGCTCCAACATCCAGCTCGAACACCCGGCAAACAGAAATCAATCACTTGTGCCGGTCGGCATCGCTTATCATAGGTCGCCTGCTAACATGGTCTTGGCTTTCTCCCACACTGTTATCTTTGCATCGTGGTGCGTGGTGTTCAAGCCGAGGAGGGTTTGATCCGTAACCAGCAATGGGACGAGAAAGGTCACATTACGTTCCTGCTAAGATGGCGAGATAAACGTCCCAGGTCCCTGGTGAGTGTTGTGGGTCCTTGCGTATTTTTCCTGTGGATCGAGACATGGTCTGTCAGTGGTCCCAGGGACGATTTAGATTTCTGGGGAAGTACGTCAACATAATCGAGTTCAAGGACACTCCCGGGGTAATCGTGTGAATCATGCACCATATATAGGTTTTTTGTCACGTGAAATACTGCCTCCGCGGTTTTCTAACTCGGGTCCCAATCCCACAATATTCATGTGTAAGCTCTTGGTCCTTCCCCCAAAGCATGGCCACCATTGGGTAGCTCATACTGTATGGATTTAGTAGTTATCATCTAATCCAATTACATACTTGAGAACTGCCAATGGCACTTCGGCTGAGACCTTGCTTGGCATCTGAGTGTACCAAAGATGGCTCAAGTGAGGGCAAGTAGTGATTAATCTGATTGCTTGAGTGTGTACAAAATGCTTGGGTATTACGATATATGGTTCGTGTATTGTCCTGGACTGGAGGTGCGTTATCGTCTATGCCTGCATATGTAGGCGATACCTTGAACGAGCAACATTCGACATTCAGTCTCGTCAGGCAACCACTAACTTTACTCGACGGTGAGGGCAGCGACAAGAAATACCAGCCAGCGGGGCCTAGCGATCATGCTCAGCTGTCAGACGATACCAAGACCAAATATAGTTGCCCTGAACCGAACTTGGCGCATTTGGCTACCAAGCCCCAGAGCCGTAATAAGTCGTAAATGTGGCGAATCAAGTGATCCAAGCTTGGAAAAAGCTGGGATAAGGGCAAGTACATTTTCCTAATCAGTGACTTGCCATGGTGTGCACCATGCAGACAAGCACCCTAGGAAGCACCCTGACGAAGCTGAGCGGGCGAGGATGGGAAGTCGAGCTGGAAGGGTTGCGTCAGCTGATACGAGCGAGAAACGGCAATGTAGACATCGACCACAACTGCCCAGTAAACCACCCAGCGAAGTGAAGGGTGCGCATACACGAGACAAAAGATCAGGAATCTTGGAGGACAGGGCTTTATAGCTTTATGCATTGTCGAGACAGCGGCCCCTATGACCACAAGACCAGGCGGAGCCCCCCGTCTATGGATGACGTCCGAGTACAGCAAGAGAGCATGGACATGGGATATTCTTATGGTCAAATAGGATCCCCGCCATCCATCCGCAAAGGAGGAGAATACCAGAAGACGAATTGCGGGCGACTCAGATCGAGAGTGAACATGACCATGACCACTGAGTTACCCGATACAAAGCTCCATGAACCTGCGGGCCTAAGCCAGCGACTGGACCATAACGGACGTTCAATTCGACCACAAGCCGTCGTCAATTTGAGCCCGTTGAGTACCGAGAGGGACCAGTGGCCTCCATAGCTGGTGTTGTCATAGTCCGCTAGTCAAGAACCTGGGCTTTTGTTGAATAAGACTTGGAAGTGAAAACCGGCGCTCATCTTAATCATACGTCTCTTGATTCCGTTGATCGAGTTTTTCGAAACCTGTCGTCCACCGATCCACCGGTCCATTCGTCATCGCACTCCCTTCTATCCCCCCGATCGACGGGTTTCAGCGTGGCTTCTGAACTCTACACCACTCCTCCAGTAGCGTGGCTCACCATCCAACTTTTCCCTCTCGGCCAAACCTACGCCCACTATAATGGATGCGCCGCTGCTGAGGCAGAGACACGACCGCGAGTGCGAGTTCGAGGAGGACAGCGACAAGCCGGAATAGGAAGGTCAGTATTAAGTAAGCGGACGAGTGGCGGACGACATTCGTTGACGTTCAGGCGTTAAATCAAAAAGACTTGGTATATATGAAGTGGATGAAAGATGCGGTCCGCCCGTGGCGATGGACGAGCGACGATGTGAAACGTTAGAAGGGTGCGATCGTGGTTGTGTGCAAACCTTACACCACGACATTCTTCGCGTCTCCAATTTCCCGTCCCTCTCGAGACTTGACCCCCGTCGTCGCAAGCAACACGTCTGTTGATTCTTGGTAGCACACCCAACCTACTCGATTCATCAGCAAAAGATAGACAGAACAACGTTCTCCGCGATGAAGATTACACTGCCCGGTTAGCCAATTTCGAACGCGCTTCCTTGGTGGGCTCTAAATGTCCACCACGCGACCGGGCGCCTTGCGCTGGATCACGCTAGGGCAGTTGATCCTGAAAATCGTTTGGATGTGTCGGCCTCCAGGGAGGTCTGTTCTCTACCGAAGACAGGTCCATTCTGATTGTCTTCCAGGTGTTTCCGGCAAACAGGCATGGTCCGAAGTGTGGCCGTTGTTGTATGTCTGGCAAAGGGTCAGAAGCCAGACCGAACAGAGCGTCAAACGGTGCTAATCGTCAATAGGGCAGCGATATACTGCAAAGATGATAGTCCCTTCTGTCCAACGGTTCTTGACCCATTTCCCACCGTCTCAACCCCTCCGAGACTTGGTAATATTATGGTCAACTCGAGCCGATCCTCTGATGGATGGATTATCGTTGTCTCCTCCAAGCCAACCCGAATCTCCCGTGAGCAACCCGGAAACTCACCTCGACCAGGTGGGCAATGACGAATACGATGAAAAAAAGGTGTGTAGAAACGATTACCTCAATTCAGTTTGCTCATCCCAACGCGCTGGTGCCCCCACCGATCAACTCTGTTTCTCTTTCAGACGTACCGAGCGTGGACGGATCCAAAGAGAGCGACCATTACCACACGTTGACATGAACGCAACCATGGCACAATGTGGCCACATCGGACTGGAACGTGGAACATACTCACAGGATACAGCGCGTGTAGATCTAATCTTAGATGGCAATGCTTCCACTTTGCGTGACGATTCACAGATAGATCTGTTACACGCCATGGCCCGCTGCTCCAACTATGCAAGAATCGAGTATCTTCCTAAACAGTATCGTACAATTCGTACGCCTCGGCGACCATCATGAGGCACGCCTTTCGGCGATATGTACAGTGCGCAAGGCCGGCGTCCTCGGTGTGCGCTTCCTTCCAGGACTGCACCGCATTAAAAATGTACACTTTAGTCCGGACATGTTACGGTGTAGACTTCGAGCCCACACCCGGTGACGCGCATATGAAAAACCCTGACAAGGTTGATTGCACGACAGCGGGAAGCCGAGACGGGCGTGCGGAGGCAGCTGCTATGGGCGAGAACGGTGATCGACATCGACCACGAACCACTCGACGAAGTGGACGGCGCGCATACATGAAACTAGGAGCAACGCAACGAGTGCAGAAACCACGTTGACACGCGTCGACCGAGAGGGACAGAGGGACGTGCGAGGAGGAACCTGAGACGGGACCGATGGACGATGGGCTTCGAAGAACTTGATTGACGGTGTCAAGAGACGATGTTGTGTCTGATCTTTTGTGGAGCTTGTACCTGCTCTCGTACTACCTGTTCCCGAACCAGAGGGAGTTGAGACGGGAAAGTACAAGGTCCGGGAGAAGGTCAACGGATGCCGGGAGAGATGGAGGTTTGGAAGTGGGGGAGCCCATGGATTTGTTGTAGGCGGGTGTACGTCTGGAGATTTGGACGTCATAGAGAGTCATGATGAGATGCGGGAGGGTTAACGTCAGCTTATGGTGTAGTAGACACCAATCGATTATTCACTTTCCGACGATCAAGACAAATGGGTAACCCATCAAATTGTCGAGATTGGATATTGAACCTAGGTAGCGGTTTCGACGTATGGTCAGAAATGGTCACTGGAGCGTACTTATCACGCATGGCAGCAGGGAATCAGACGGCGCTGAAAAGAAGACCGTCGCATCGCCATGAGGGTCATCGACTGACTATTATTACGTGGTCGAGGAGTAAAAGCTGTGGATGTCAGTGTTTCCCCTCCCTCCGTGTTCTCACCACGCACCTTGCATCGACAGAAGCCCAGCTCGCAACCAACCGCTGTAGCACGATCATGTCGGGCGCCATACCACAAGGGTCAGACAGTGATGACCCTCAACCACATCAAGTAATCGAGACCGAGATGGGAGATATCAGAGCGCTAGCTTATCTCCCTGACGGGCGACGCATTGTTACTGGTTCCGGGGATGAAACTGTGAGGGTCTTGAATTTGGAAAATGGGAAGGAAAAAGGGCCAACCATGCGGCACGAGGAGTATGTGTGGAGTCTTGCTGTGACTCGGGGAGGTAAGAAGATCATCAGCGGTGCCGTGGGCGGGAGCGTCAAAGTGTGGGACGTCAAATCACACCAGCTTGTCAAAGAATGGACTGTCCTGGATTGCTTCCCTCGAATTGCTATTTCACCAGATGATCGACTGGTCGCGGTTACTCATGACTCGACCGTGTTTATTTACGCTTTGGAGGAGGGACGGGTCAACCAGTCCATCAAGGTCGGCAGCTCCGCGTCCATCTCATTCTCGCCCGACGGAGACAAACTCGCATGTTGCACCTATGACGATATCCGCGTGTATGACGTCAGTCATGGCACACTCGTCCTTGGTCCGTTAACTGGCCACCAAGATGGTATCTGGAGTGTGCTGTGGTCACATGACGGTAGCAGACTCTTTTCATGCTCGCGCGACAAAACGATTCGCTGTTGGAATTCTGCTACAGGAGAACCAATCGGACATCCGTGGACAGGTCACACCAAGTGGATTACCTCCCTCTCCCTCTCCCCGGATGGATCGATCCTTGCGAGTTCATCCTTTGATCGAACTGTTCGTTTCTGGGACGCAACTTCTGGTAATCCCATTGGCCAGCCCTTACGACATGAATTCGAAGTAGATGCAGTTTGTTTCTCTCCCTCTGGTAAATTCGTGGCCTCAGCGGGTTCGGGTGGGGTGGTGTGTTTGTGGCGAGCACCTCGCATCGAGAGTTGGGTAAACGACCATCAATGTGCCGAAGAACTCGTTTCGTCACCCTCTACACTCCCACAGATAGATGCAACCTTCCTCGACGCGAGCATCCTGCACAGGGTTCCACCTCCACCATACTCGACACACGTTCCTGGTACTGAACAACCGATGGCTTTCGGTCTGGATGTGAGGGACCGCATTTCACGATCTCCCACACGCTTACTCACGCTTCTGCAAAGATGTTTCGACCGGCTCGTACCACAGCTGCCTTGCCGCCCAGCTTCCCCCCTATGCCCCACATACTGGAGCAGAGTGACAGTGAAAGCGATTCATTGGAAGCCGTGTCTGATGAAGTGGATTTGCATTCCATCCTTCCGAGCCGCTCGCTCGGGCCAGAGGAACGTCAGCGCATGTTCGAACAGCGCTTACGCAGACTGGTACCAGTCTCTATCTATTATCCACTCGTCATCACCAATCTATTCCTTGCAGATTCATCTCGTAACCTCAGAGGGGCTTCGCGTTACACCTCATTTCATCCTTTCACTGTTACCTCCGGATATCCCCAATACTTCGTTGACTCTTCCGGAGGCCATTGCAGACACGAACCTGATGTAAGTACGACCACTGAATTGTCTTCGCCTCGGTGTCATCGGACGAAGGGTCCGACGTCTATTGTGGCCTTTCTCGGTACTCGTGTCTAGTCTGATCTTGATTATCATTATTGCAGACACACTAGACAAGTCGAGCCTTCAACCTCGGTCTTTCGTTCCTCATCAAATGGTGACCCACGAAAGAGCCGCAAGATCGACAAAATTAAAGTGAAACTGGTCAACATGCTTCGTTAGTGATTTCATGAGATGACACATGCGTTGTCGGTCAACCGCCATGCATACAGGTGAAATCGGGTTTAGGTTACCAAAGGGCCGTCTCCCATGGTCCACGCTTGGAGGTGACCTGGAGAAGAAAGGATACAGGATTGACCATTGGCCGCAAGGCGTGGTTCGCGATAAAGATAAAGGTATATCCGGCCTGACTGCAGAAGATGCGGACAAGCTCCACGATGCACTATTTCGTGACGAACGTCGGCTACAGTTCGTTCGATGCGGCGAGGGTGAGTTCTTGCGCATATATGCCATCGCCTTTGAGCGGTTGCTCAACTTGCCACTGGAATCTGCAGACCGCAATGATGGATCTGGTTTACCAGCTAATGCGATGGGTGAGGACGGATCTCTTGGGAGTAATGTTCTCTGTATGCCGACAGCTGGCAAGCAGCCGAGATTCAGAGTGACTACAGCAGACACCTATGTAGAACGCCCTAGCAAGAGGCGACGCGTATAGGCAGGGTATTCCACACCATATCTATTCGTTTGCACTGTAGTTTTGATAGAAGTACACATCAGATAGCAGCCTTCCTCCTACGTTGTAATTGCGGGCAAGACGGGATTATACCTCCATCTGATGTATTACTTACCAGCAACTTCGAACTTTCACCGACATTTTCCGCAGGCTTGGTATCTGGTCAAATGATGCGATTACAAGATTGGTTCCACATTCGAGGTCCGGACTGACTGGATCGGAACGGAAACTGTAGGTGCGTAGAGGTAGTAAGGACGAACAGACTGGCGACGGACCACTGGTTTCAAAGGACTCGATCAGCGCACCCCAACTGCCGACGTTGGCGCACCAAGGATGACCAGCGCCCAGTGCCCATTCCACAAGGATCCGCTGTGAGGCAAAAGGAAACAGCGTGTCAACGCGATCACCGGGTGCAGAAACGGAGTGGACCACTGGCAGCGAACCAGATGATCCGGGCAGCGTGGCGGGTCCCTCTAGGGCGACCAGAAACACGTCGAGGGGACGATGGCGAGGACTGCGCAAGAAATGAGTCTGGAGTGGGGTTCATGTTGCGAGCGATCGGAGACAAGGTGGTGCGGCACACAACCGACGGTGCCGCGTGTCTCAGTGGTCCCCAAGGATAGCGCCAGGGCTGATCACCTCAATTGGTTGTACTCTGGAATCGAGGGACACGTAATGCAATCCCGATCATCCACAGAATATGCACTTGCATTCGTACTCAGATGCCCAATACGTTGGCTCTGGTTCACTATGTCGTGTCGAGATGACATGTTACACGCACGTTCCTTAGAGAAATGGTGATCGTCAACCTAGTATTACACAAAATATTGTCATCAACGAAGGAAACAGGGCCTGGATACTCCGCGGAATGAAAACCTGACACGAGAGTAGCATTGTGGTCGATCTTTTTTCTAATCCGGTGTCCTCTCTCAAGCATCGTCCTCACGATGAGCGACCGACACGACCAACGGGATCTGAGAACCGCATTCGAATTCACCCTCGATCAACGGAGTCATCAGGGATGATGGCCCGCGGCGAACCATTTCGGATCGTTCCGTCACCGTCAATTCAAACTTGCCAATGATTTCAACGATGAATGCTTGGATCACCATAACCCTGTCATTTCGCGACCTGTTCAGTGTCCTTCGTTTCTAGTAACAAAGGCTGCGTACGCAATGCGCCATCCCATGCATGAGCGGGTGCCACCTATGAATGTCATCCTGTCGCATTATTTTAAAAATGAGACGGCACAGAAGTCAATCGAGGCATATCACGCAAAGCGTGCCTTACAAGTTCGAATAGACGCCAACCTGGATGGATTTCTTTTCGCTCGCCACACCGTCCAGCCAGCGATCAGGGTTGAACTCATGTGCGTCCTCACCCCACACCTCTTTATTCCTGTGCAATTTCGGCACTGATCAGTCATGACATAAATATATCACGAACACCACTCACCGGTTGTAGGCAGCGATCGACACCGCTATGTGTGTCCCTTTCGGGACGAGTATCTCACTGATCACTTCACCTGATACCGTGGTAATTGGTCGAGCAAGTGGAAGGATGTCGTCACCACCAGCCATACGTTGGACTCGGGGTGCTACTGGATGGAACCGTAATCCTTCCTAGTCAAGGAGTCCTTCAGTGAGTCACACGACAATTACTGTGGGCATTATGCACCTTCATCACTGCTGTCGTAAAAGACATCGCATCGAAATCAGCAATTGTATATTCCGTATCACCGCGTGCTCGGATGGCGGCCTCCGTCTTGCGGATCTCGGCACGGAGTCTGGATTGCATTTTGGGACGCCGCGCAAGCTCCAACATAATCCAACTCAGGGAGATGGACGTGGGTTCATGCCCCGCAAACAAAATTGCACTGTTGATCGTTAGGCGGACAATCGAGAGCGAAAATGACATGGTGGTGCGTACCGCATCTGTGATAACAATTCCTCTTCTGTCAGCTTGTTCTTTGCGTCTGCGTCCATGTTGGCCTTGACTACGAGAGGGTGAATAACGTTGATGAGGAATGAAAACACGACCTACTAAGCAAACTAAAAATATCCCGACTCCCCTTGCCTGCCAACAGGGCCTCGGCTTTCTCACGCACCAATTGCTTTGCTACTTCTGTGGTCACCCTTTTCACCTCGCGTGCGCGTTGCAGGCGAGGGTGCGGTCCGTGATCAGTTATCCACTCGAGTATCGATGTCGGAATATACTTGGAAGCTGCTTGTATGAAAATTTGTTCCGCAGAGGGAAGTCCAAAAATATCGTGCCTGAAAACGAAAACAAAGAAGTCAATTTGCATGCACTCTGAGAAGGTCCGCGAAAGAACTGACATCATATTCTTGTACACCCTCGCCAATGGATGAGCATCATTTTCGACAGCATCAAATTGGACATCGAATGCAGCTGGTGGAAAGGTAAAAGGTGCGTTCTTATGGTGTGGGACGAACATAACGTACCTTGGCCAATTGCATCCAACGTTCCACGGGTGAGCCAGCCTGGGATATCCAGGACGGCTTTCTGGTCTGCGCTGTTCCCAACAATCTCCACCCATTTCACGCACAACTGTACTCTACGTAAGACTGGTAAAGGCTGGCTGGATCGGCTTGTATAGCCTTACGGATTCACCACATCCCCTGAAGATGCTCAGCAGGGCTTTGGATTCCGGGCCGCCAAATCCAGGAATAAGGATCTTCCGCTGTCGTCTATGATCTTCCCCTGTCAAAATGGCTATCTGAGCACTGAAAATTGGAGCGCTCTGCACTGAGTACCTTCTGCGGAAACAATCCCTTTTCCATTTGTCATTCGAGCAATTACACGGAAAATGGGTAGCTTTGGGTAGTTGTAAGCTGAGGTATTGAATATTCGTTGAAGTGCTTTTGGATCGGCGACCAGAAGTCCATCCTCCTGGATTCCATCAAGACATAGGATTAGATATTATCATGATACTTGTGGGGGATTGTACTTGCTCCAAAGACAGTCTTGAAGCGGATAATGTCCCCGTAGAGGCTTTGCCATTCAAAGTCGGCTTGACCTGCCGGACGTCGAAATAGCTCGAGTAAATTGCCTGGACATTGTCAACGCACTGTGGCAGGTAAAGAAAAAGGAGGAGCCTACCAAAGGCGAAAGAGGATGACTTGGGGCCACGGATCTGGGACAAAGATGGGCGAGCAAGACGATTGATCAAGGTATAAGTGAGAGCAAGAGCTGCCAGGCTCGCTGCCACAAGGACAGACATGATAATCTAGGGGTAGGGTAACGGGCGAGGCCGAACGTTTATGAATGTCCCGAGTTGTCTCCAAATGGCAACCGAGCCCAGCCGATTATCGAATGATCAATTTCTCAATGAGGGTAAGAAGCTGCCCTGAGACACGAGTCATGGAATAATTCTAGTATGGTCAACAGTCTGAAACCACAAAAAGAGAACGGTGGGTTAAAACAGACAAGTTACCTTTGGTGTGTGAAACCTTCTACATGTTGGCGCACAACTATTGGTCAAATTATCGAGTTCGCAATCGGCGTGTGTTTCACCCGCCACGGCACTACCTCAAGGCTTCTGTTCCTGGGTACGAACCTAGAAGTCCAGAGATAATCAACTCTTCATGACCGTGATTGGTGTTCAAGGTTTTGTCTGAAGACAATTGCGTCAGTAGCAACCCGGGAACTAAAATTGCAGTTACAGAGTGCATCAGCTGAGGAGTAGATGGCGCAGGGAAAAGGTGAACCTAACTACTTGTGTCCTACATAGGGTATCCAAGGACGTGAGTGGACGAAAAGGGACAAGAAACGTTCGTCGCAATTGCCTTCAAGTTGCGGAGGAGTGTCTGAAATATGGAAAAATCAATGTTGATGTGATTCTCTGTCGCCTTTCTCCGCGCCACTCACGAAGGTCAAGCTCCACTTTCAAGGTTCTGGTCGGGGTCGCGGGGTGTTCCGAGTCGGCGCCTCGACCAGAATCAGCTGATTGCTTGCTTACGAAGCATCTCTCCTTGCCATCATGTTTTTCTACAGGTGATACTAGAACCCCATGGTCGGCACCATCTGGCTCGCAAACGAGATGGTCAAAGTTTCCCTATTCCGCGTGGATGGCTAGAATTGCTCTGTGCACTGCATCGAAGTGGCCTGAACGAGCATTCATCGGACTCGGTGAGTCGTGGATTCAAGCCTCACGGAAGGAACGTTGAACCTATGAGTGCGCGACGTGCTACAAGGCGACGACGCTGGATAACACCACGTATGATGCACGGAAAACCCAACTTTAGGACACACCTCGGCAACGGGGTCGGAAATGGGTTGGGGGGACGAACAGATACCAATCTGCGGAAAGCGAACGCAAGACAAAAGACCGGGGAGGAGTAGGAACAAAGTGGAGTGGGTGAGAAGGACGAACAGTCGCGGGAGAGTCGTCAAGGAAGCAAGAGGACTTAGCAAGGTCGCGACCATGAGACGGTGGTGGAGACACGGCAGCTGTTGCAGGTGAATCAATCGGATAACCATGGACAGGCCACACCCAGTGGATAAACTTGCTCTCCCTCTCCAGGCGGGTCGATCCGTGCATCCAATGGTTGAACCGTTCGCTCTCTCAAGATCATCCCGTGCAAAATGCGAAGCTGCGGGCACTTTGGGACGAACGACGAGTTTCGAAAAAGGAAACGCGATGACGACAGAAATCGAGTCGATCAGCGAGCCAGATGATCCGGGCGGCGAGGTAATAGTACCAACGGCAGGCTTCTCCAGCAAACAAAGCGGTGCCCGTGGTCTACGCAAAGACTCGAAACGAGTCAGAAACTTGGAGACAAGGCGACTCGGCACACGACTAACTTGAAAGGGGCACTTCTTGGCCCAAAGAGTGGTGGTGCCTGTGTCACTGGCCAATCACCCGCTTCCCACCTCAATTGGTCGTACGCTGGAATCAGGGGACAATGTTGTATTCCCGACCTTCTTAGGATTTGCCACACTAAACCCACGTTCCTAAGGGAAATGGCGATCGTCAACCTGGTAATCCTTAGAGTACCGTTATCAACAAAGGAAGTAACCATCGCGTACTCCGCGGAATAAATACATCAAACGAGTCAAGTAATCCAACTGATCTTCTCTCATCCATCCTCTTTCAAGCATCGCCCTCACAAGAAGCAACCGAAACGGCCAACGGCAGTTGCGAACCACGTTCGAATTCACCCTCGACTACCGGAATCATCAAACCCGACGGCCCGCGGCAAACGCGTTCGGAACGTTCCGTCATCGTCAATTCAAACCTGCTAAAGATCTCCACGAGGAACACTTGCATCTCAATAACCCTGTCGTTCACGATCTGTTGAGTTATCATTCGTTTCTGGTAAGAAAGGTCGCGTACGCAAAGCGCCATCCCAAGCATGCACGGGTGCCGCTTATGAATGCCATCCTGTCAATTGTTTCCGAGAGGGTGTCAAAATCAATCCGGCCATATCATGCAAGCATGCCCTACAAGTTTGAATAGACACCAATTTGAACGGGTTTCTTCTCGCTCGCCACACCGTCCAGCCAACGATCGGGGTTGAACTCGTGTGCATCCTCGCCCCACAGCTCTTTAATACTGCGCGATTCCAGCACATGGCAGATAAGCTATTGTATGCTTCTATATCACGAGCACAAACTCACCGGTGGTAGGCAGCGACTGACGCCACTATGTGTGTCCCTTTCGGGACGACTACTTCGCTGATCATTTCACCAGATTCCGTGGTAATGGGTCGGGCAAGTGGAAGAATGTCGTCTTCACCAGCAATACGTTGGAGGCGTGGTATCACCGGGTGGCACCGTAAACCTTCCTAGTCATGGAGCCACTCAGTGAGTCACATGACAAGGAGTGAGAGCACTTCGGGTACCATGCACCTTGATTACTGCCGTCATGTAAGACATCACATCGAAATCGGCCGTTGTGGACTGGGTATCACCGCGTGCTCGGATAGCAGCCTGGGTGTCTCGGATCTCAGCACGGAGTCTGGACTGCATTTCGGGATGTCGCGCAAGCTCCAAGAGAATCCAGCCGAGAGTGTTTGATGTAGTTTCATAACCCGCAGATAAAATCGTACTGATGATCGTTAAGCGAATGTTCGAAAGCAAGTATGAAACGATGGTGTGTACCACATCTGAGATAACAACTCCTCTTCTGTCAACTTGTTCTTTGCATCTGAGTCCTTGTTGGCCTTGACTGCAAAATGGTAAGTTAAAGGGTATAGCTGACGAGCAACGAAAGCATCACCCACCAAGCAAGCTAAAGATGTCGCGACTCCCCTTGCCTGCTAACAGTGCCTCGGCTTTCGAGCGCACCAATTCCTTTGCTAATTCCATGGTAGCGCTTTTCGCCTCACGTGCGCGTTGAAGCCGAGGGCTCGATCCGTGATCACTCATCCACTCGAGGATCCATGTTGGAATGTACTCGGAAGCCGATCCCATAAAAATCTGTTGTGCGGAGGGGCGTCCGAAAATGTCGTGTCTGAAAACAACACAAATCCATATTACATTTCGAGGAAAGGGGTCGCAAAAGAACTGACATCATATTGCTGAAAATCTTCGCCAGAGGGTGAGCATCATCTTTGACGGCACCGAATTGGACATCGAATGCAACTGGTGGAAAGTTGGGGAGTCCATTCGCGTCGCATGGCGCATGAAAAAAAAAAAAAAAAAAGTACCTTGACCGATCGCATCCAATGTTCCACGGGAGAGCCAGGTTTGGACATTGACGACGGCCTTCTGGTCCGCGCTGTTCCCGATGATTTCCATCCATTTCGTGCATATCTACATTCCAAGTAAGGCCGGTGAATGCAGGCCGTGTTGGCATGCGTGAGCTTACAGATTCCGCACATTCCCTGAAGGCGCTTAGGAAGGCCTTAGTTTCCGGACTGCCAAAACCAGGAAGGAGGATTTTCCTTTGTCGCTTATGATCTTCCCCTGTCAAAACAGCTGAGTTCCGAACAACGGGGCATTCCGCACCATGTACCTTCTGCCCATACGATCCCCTTTCCACTTGTCATTCGGGTAACTATACGTTTATTGGATAGCTTCAGGTACCGATAGGTGCCGAATATTCGCTGAAGTGCTTTTGGATCTGCGACGAGAAGTTCGTCCTCCTGAATTCCATGAAGGCATAGAATTAGATGACGACACGATGCGCGAGAATGATTGAACTTGCTCCAAACACAGACTTGAAGCGGACGACGTCCCCGTAGAGGCGCTGCCATTCAAAGTCGGTTTGACCGGCCGGACTTTGGAATAGCTCGAGCAAGTTTCCTGAGCGGATGTCAACACAATGTGGAGATCAAACAAAAAGGAGGAACCTACCAAGGACAAATGAGGATGACTTGGGGCCGCGGATCCTGGACAAAGATGGGCGAGTGAGACGCTTGATTAGGCGATAAGCCAGGGCGAGAGCCGCCAGGCTCGCCGCCACACGGCCAAACATCATGATGAAGTTGGGTGTATGAGAATGTGGTTAACTTGTTGGGCACCGAAATGCAAATTCGGTGACAGGCCTTCTGGTCGCAGTTGCACTATCTTGAGCTTCAAATAAGCTGCCAGCTTATTTGAAGCTCAAGCTGTT
The DNA here is from genome assembly GCA_038090975.1 of Boletellus pseudochrysenteroides. Lineage (NCBI taxonomy): Eukaryota > Fungi > Basidiomycota > Agaricomycetes > Boletales > Boletaceae > Boletellus > Boletellus pseudochrysenteroides. The sequence goes on from JBBPNQ010000135.1 coordinate 20,420, forward strand.
CCAATCTAGCTGACAGACACTGCCCTTTCAAGTTGAGTCATGGTACGTTGACATTAACATGCGTTGCTGTTTCACTTGGACGTGACGTTCCTTTATTAAATTACCGGCGCAGCTGCAACGGTCATCGGAATTAATGCGATCTCCTTCGAGCAGGCGAGTGCTCTATGAGTTACCTTTCATTACTTATAGACATTTATCTCGAAAATTGTAAGTTTTTCCGGTTATCGTCACTTATCAGAGAGTAGGTACCACTTTTATACGACTGGGCCTGCCCCAGACACAGTGCTTGTCAGCCAGTATGCCAAACTTGCCTTTTTTGGCGCGGAACCTGTTGTACGAGCATGCGTCGTCTCGACCGAGCGTGCTCGAGCTTCTCCATGCGTTCATCGTGACTAAATTCGGCGGTGCAACACACCGAGGTGTTGTTTGTGCACTTGGAGGAGACCTGGAAAAGACAGAATACAAGTTACTGCAAGGTGTTGTGCGCAATAGAGATACCCGTCTTGAGTGGGGAGGATGATACGGACAAGTTCCACGATGCACTTCTTTCGTGACGAACATCGGCTGTAGTTCGTACGACGCGGCGAGGGCAAGTTCTGCAACATATCCGCCGGCTGGCCAACCCAGTACGCGTTGGATACCCGTACACATCCCTCTGCGTTATGGTGCGGAAAGATAGGTTTATACCTCTATCTGACGCGTCGCTTACCTGCAGCTCCGAGCGGTGTAGAGTGCAACAAGTGGCGATCGAGAAGGACAGAAGAAAGTACGAGGGCCGGCAGACCGACAGAATAATAACTACTAGTAGGCAATGCGCCACATACTTTGCATTCCCTTTTATGGTACAATCTTCACATACTACATGTCCGTCCATCAGAGAAGGAATCAATACCTGATACAAGAGAGACACTGTGGTGATGGTTGTATCCTCTCATTCGTCCTCCTTCAGGCATCGTCTTCACGGGGAGCAACAGACACGGCCAACGGGAGCTGAGAGCCGCGTTCAAATTCACCCGCGATTACCGGAGTCATCAAGCCCGATGGTCCGCGGCAAACACGCTCAGATTGTTCCGTCATCGTCAATTTAAACTTGCCAAAGATTTCCACGAGGAATGCTTGGATCTCGATAACCCTGTCGTTGACGAACTGTTCAGTATTTTTCGTTTCTAGTAGGAAGGGTCGCGTACGCAAAGCGCCACCCTAAGCATGCGCGGGTCCCACCTATGAATGTCATCCTGTCATTTTGATTAGAATAAGAAACGATGATGAAATCAATCCCAGCATGTCACGCAAGTATGCCTTACAAGTTTGAATAGACGCCAATCTGGACAGCTTTCTTCTCACTCGCCACACCGTCCAACCAGCGGTCAGGGTTGAACTCGTGTGTGTCCTCGCCCCACAACTCTTTATTACTACGGGGCGTTTCGGCAGTGATAAGCCATGACATATATGTATCACAAACATAGCTCACCGGTTGTAGGCAGCGATCGACGCCTGTATCAGCGTCCCTTTCGGGACGACTATTTCACTGATCACTTCGCCAGACTCCGTGGTAATTGGCCGAGCAAGTGGAAGAATGTCGTCTCCACTAGCAACACGTTGGATGCGCGGTACTATTGGGTGGTACCGTAAACCTTCCTAATCACGGAGCCACCCTATGAGTCACATGACAGGGAGTGAGTAGTTGAAGTACTATGCACCTTGATCACCGCCGTCGTGTAAGGCATCGCATCAAAGTCGGCCGTTGTAAACTGTGTGTCACCGCGTGCTCGGATAGCAGCTTCTATCTCTCGGATCTCGGTGCGGAGCCTGGACTGCATCTTGGCACACCGCGCGAGCTCCAAGAGAATCCAACTCAGGGTGTTTGACGTGGTTTCATGTCCCGCAAACAAAATCGTACTGATCATCGATAAGCGAATGACCCGAAAGCAAGGATGGAAAGGTAGTTCGCACCGCATCTGAGATAGCAATTCGTCTTCTGACAACTTGTTCTTTGCATCTGAGTCCATGTTGGCCTTAACTGCAAGATGGAGAGTAAAACAATAAAACTGACGAGCAACGAAAGTATCACCCACCAAGCAAGCTAAAGATGTCACGACTCCCCTTGCCTGCTAACAGGGCCACGGCTTTCTCGCGCACTAATTGCTTTGCTACCTCCGTGGAAACCTTTCCCGCATCGCGTGCGCGTTGAAGGCGACGGTGTGATCCGTGGTCAGTCACCCACTCTAGGATCCATGTCGGAATATAATAGGAAGCTGCTTGTAAGAAAATTTGCTGTGCAGAGGGGCGTCCGAAAATGTCGTAGCTGGAAACAGCTATTACTTTCCGAGGGACAGCAGTCGCAAAACCACTGACAGCATATTCTTATACACCTTCACCAGAGGGTGAGCATCATCCTTAACAGCACCGAATTGGACATCGAATGCAGCTGGTAGGATGTTTGTGGGGCACCATTCATATCGCATGGCAGAAAAGATGATGTACCTTGACCGATTGCATCTAACGTTCCACGGGAGAGCCAGCCTTGGATATTTAAAACGACTTTCTGGTCTGTACTGTTCCCAATAATATCCATCCATCTCGAGCACATCTACATTCAAAGTCAGACTGGCGAAGGCAAGCTGAGTCTGAATGCGTGAGCTCACAGATTCAGCGCATCCCTTGAAGACGCTTAGGAAGGCTTTAGTTTCTGGACCGCCAAAACCGGGGAGGAGGATTTTTCTTTGTCGCTTATGATCTTCCCCTGTCAAAACGGCTATCTGAGGTTTGAACAGTGGAGGGCTCTGCACTAGGTACCTTCTGCCCAAACGACCCCCTTTCCATTCGTCATTCTGGAAAGTACACGGATATTGGGTAGCTTCGGGTAGCGGTAGCCCGAGGTGTTGAATATCCGCTGGAGTGCTTTTGGATCGGCGACCAGAAGTTCGTCCTTCTGAAATTCGTGAAGACATAGAATTAGACAGTAATGCGATATGCGAGAACGATCGAACTTGCTCCAAAGATAGTCTTGAAGCGAACGACGTCCCCATAGAGGCGCTGCCATTCAAAGTCGGTTTCACCGACCGGACGTTGGAATAGCTCGAGCAAGTTTCCTGGACGATATCAACCCAACCTGTCAGGCAAACAAAAAGGAGGGATCTACCCAATACGAATGAGGATGGCTTGGGCCCGCGAATCTTGGACAGTGATGGGCGAATGAGACGTTTGATCAAGGCATAAGCGAGGACGACAGCTGCCAGGCCCGCCGCCACTAAGCGAGACACCATGATGAACAAGAGGAATGTATCAATATGGGGAAGGCTGACAGTTTATGAATGTCGCGGGTTGTCCTTGAATGGCAATGCGGTCTAGCCGATTGGTCCGCGTCGGATGATCAATTTCTCGATGAGGTCAAGAAGCCGCCTTGAAACGCAACCCATGGAATAATTCTAGTCGGATCATGTCTGAAACTGGCAAGTAGAGGATGCCGGGTTAAAATGCACAGGTCACTTGTTTGATGAGTCACACCTCTTACATGTTGGCGAGTAACCGTTGGTCAAACTTTGGAGTTGGTTGTCGGCGCGTGGTTTCAATCTGTCACAGGCCAAGGCTGGATCTGCGCCCGGTCAAGAAACGAAAGGTTCAACCCTTCTGAGTCGTGATACGATTGGTGTGCAAAGCTTCGTCTGCAAATACACATCACGTCAGCGGGGCCCAGGCGCCGAGATTGCGGTTATAGAGTATACCAGCTGAGCTGTGGATCGTGGTGCAGTGACGAGAACGTACCGCGTGACTGGGAAAGCGGCGGAGGCAAAGGTGCCCCTTATACCTAGCCTACTAGCTGCTTGTGTCCTACATAGGGTCTCCTGGCAAGGACAGAAATGGAAAAAAGGGTCGACTTGAAAGCTCTCGTTGCGAAGCCCTGAGTCAAGCCGACCCTGTGCCGAACAGACTGCCGCCGGGGGGATCCGAACTATTTGAGTAAATCTTTTTCGCCTCCTATGATACACGCCACTCACGGCACTATGGTTTAGGTTCAACTTTATCTGTCAAGGGATTGGCAGAGCACTCAGGCTGGCAGAGAGTTTGACCAGGGTTAGTAGCTTACATAAGGACTCGGAGCATCGTTCGGCTTTGTGACAATACTTTTCTACAGGCCACATGCACTCAGAAAGCCCCACAGCAATACCGATTGTGTCGTTTGAATAACAGATACGGTCAAAGTTTCCAATTCTGACTGGAAGACTAGGCATCTGCAAAGCTGATAAGTAACGTTATCGCTTGACGACTCTCTGACAGCCTCATAATGTGATAATTTTGAAGCCCTCTCATTGAATGATGAGCTCTAAGCGACCCCAAAAAGTGCATTTAGGTCATGCCAGCCGCGTACCGTCCACAAAATGTGGCGTTCCCAACTGCTGATGGCCCTAGTAGGTTTGCACGATGACATACCGTGTTGAAGAGGTTCGAATGAGCGTTCATCGGACTCAGTGGCGTCGTGGATTCAATATTACTAATATTCAAGCCTCAATAGGACTCTGTGCCCGTATGTCAGTGCGCTACAGTTATCCAATGCTTGTCAGTGTGATTTGATTAGCTAGTGTTGCTAGCATACCAATTCCTGTCACTGTCGTTGAAAACAGCCTAGAACACGCTCGTTCCATTTTGGAGAACCAAAAAATATGTCAGATATACCCTTTGAATGTGTAAGAGGTGAAAAAATGAAGTCGTAGATGTGTTTTGAGAAAGTGGCCAAAGAGTCGTGGGTAGGCCAAGGTCAGACGTCAACCGGTCACACGCACTTTTGCTCGTGTTGGAATTATTGATTCCCGACCGTCCACCGAGCATATTACTTGGAGTGATGACACCGTTATCATTGCTAGCAGAGGGGATACAGTAAGCTTGCATAATTCTGGAGATCAGTATCTCAGATGATAAAAGCATAGTATGACCTAGATCCTTCCTAATCCGTCTTTCCTTAAACATTATCCTCACGAGTAACGACCGACACGAGCAACGGGAGTTGAGAGCCGCTTTCGGTTTCACCCTCAACCGTTGGAACCATCACAATTCCCGGCTCACGGAATACCCTTCCAGCTTGTTCCGTCATCGTCAACTCAAACTTGCCAATGATTTCCACGAGGAATGCTTGGATCTCGATTACGCTGACATTCGTGATCTGTTCAGTATCCTTCGTCTCCAATAAGAAAGATTGCCTACGCAAAGCGCCATCCCAAGCATGCGCGTGTGCCACCTATGAATGTCATCCTGTCATTTTGATTAGAATAGGAAAGGGCGACGAAATCAATCTCAGCATATCTTACAAGTTTGAATAGACGCCAACCGAGACAGATTTTTTCTCACTCGCCACACCGTCCAGCCAGCGGTCAGGGTTGAACTCGTGTGCATCCTCGCCCCATAATTCTTTATTACTGTGGGATGTTTCGGCACTGATAAGCCATGGTATATAAATACCACGAGCAAGCTCACCGGTTGTAGGCAGCGATCGACGCCACTATCCGTGTACCTTTCGGGACGACTATTTCACTGATCATTTCGCCAGATTCTGTGGTAATTGGTCGAGCAAGTGGAAGGATGTCGTCTCCGCCAGCAATACGATGGACGTGTGGTACCACCGGGTGGTATCGTAATCCTTCCTAGTCACAGAGCCGCTCAGCGAGTCACACAAGAAGTACTGCGAGTATTATGCACCTTGATTACTGCCGTCGTGTAAGGCATCGCATCGAAATCAGCGATTGTGAGCTGAGTATCACCACGTGCACGGTTAGCAACTTCCGTCTCTTGGATCTCGGCGCGGAGCCTGGACTGCATCTTGGCACACCGCGCGAGCTCCAAGAGAATCCAGCTCAGGGTGTTTGACGTGGTTTCATGTCCCGCGAACAAAATCGTACTGATCATCGGTAAGCGAATGACCCGAAAGCAAGGATGGAAAGGTAGATCGTACCGCATCTGAGATAACAACTCGTCTTCTGTCAACTTGTTCTTTGCGTCCGAGTCCATGTTGGCCTTGACTGCAAGATAAGAAGTAAGGCAGTAAAGTTGACAAGCAACGAAAGTATCACCCACCAAGCAGGCTGAAGATGTCACGACTCCCCTTACCTGCTAATAGTGCCTCGGCTTTCTCGCGCACTAATTGCTTTGCTACCTCCGTGACAACGCTTTTCACCTCGCGTGCGCGTCGAAGCCGAGAGTTTGATCCGTAATCAGTCATCCACTCGAGTATCCATGGCGGAAGATATTTGGAAGCTGCCTGTACGAAAATCTGTTGTGCAGAGGGCTGTCCAAAAATATCGCTCCTGGAGGCAACACAAAGTTGCATTACACAACGGGAAAGTCTACAAGAGAACTGACATCATGTTGTTATACTTTTTCGTCAGTGGGTGTTCATCGTTGTGGATAGTTTCAAATTGGACATCAAATGCAGCTGGTGGGACATTTGAGGGTACACGCTTACAGTGTAGGAAAAGAGATGTACCCTGGCCGATTGCATCCAATGTTCCACGGGAGAGCCAGGCTGGGATATTGACGACGGCTTTCTGGTCTGCGCTGTTCCCAATGATCTCCATCCATTTGGTGCACACCTGCATTCCTGGTAATTACAGGCCGAATCCGCATGCGTGGGACTTACAGATTCAGCGCATCCCCTGAAGACGCCTAGGAAGGCTTTGGATTCCGGACCGCCGAATCCTGGAAGAAGGATCTTCCTTTGTCGCTTGTGATCTTCCCCTGTCAAGACGATTATCAGAGTTCCAAACAGCCAAGTACTTTAAGCCAAATACCGTCAGCCCAAGTGACCCCCCTGCCATTTAGCATTCGGGAAATTATACGGATATTGGGTTGCTTCGGGTAGCGGTAGCCCGAGGTGTTGAATATCCGTTGAAGTGCTTTTGGATCGGCAACCAGAAGTTGGTCCCCCTGAAATCCGTGAAGACATAGAATTAGATAGCAATACGACACGCAAGAATGATTGAACTTGCTCCAAATACAGTCTTGAAGCGAACGATGTCTCCATAAAGGCTTTGCCATTCAAAGTCGGTTTCGCCAACCGAACGTTGAAAGAGCTCGAGCAGGTTCCCTGGACGACATCAGCCCAATGTGGCGAGGAGATAAGAAGGAGGGGCCTGCCGAGGACGAAGGAGGATGACTTGGGACCACGGATCTTGGACAAAGATGGGCGAGTAAGACGCTGGATTAATGTATAGGCAAGAGTGAGAGCTGTGAAGCCCGCCGCCACGAAGGCGTAGATCATCGCGAACAAGCGATATGAGCAGACATGCGGAAGGCCGCTCGAGAGTTTATAAATCTCCTCGAATGCCCCCGAATGACCTGGAGGATATGATTCAGCCGTCAATGTTCCTCCGACCGTCGGATGCGCAACTATTCAAGGGATCCACGAGAATGCTCTAAGAAGTAATCCATAGAGTAATGCAGTAATTTCAACGACCTGGAACAAGCAAAGGAAGACGTGCTGGGTAAAACAGGGTGAGTCAGTTGTGTCATGACACCTTACATCTTGCTGTCAGGACCTTCCTTGACTTCAAAGCAATTTATAATCTTGCTATCGCAGGTGCTTCGCGTGGGTTCATCCCTTCCATGCATGGACAGGAAACCAAAGATATCTGACTCTTCGCGGACCATAATCATTTGATCTGTGAATGCACATTGCGTCAGCAGATACAGAGGCGGGGCCGAAATTGCGGTTATAGGACGCGCTGGCCGAAAACCGATTGGCGAAGGGGCACACTTTGTTGAGAATGTTCTCTGCAAAGATCCGCTGAGCCCGCGGTGAATGCGGTGGTCCTTATGCGACTCCCTGAGGATCAGGGTGCGTCCTTGCCTCAAGGGGCCGCCTGGACTCCGGAGGTGTGCCTGAAGTATGTAAAGAGTAGAGTCCAAGGGCACTCTCAATGCGGAGGACCTCTCTCGCCCTTATCACCTTTTTGGCAACTACGACTCGCAGTCTCCCGAAACCACACCCGGCACTAGGTCGAGATCAGAAGTCAATCGGAGCGAACGGCGTGCTGGTGATTTGGGTGTTGGTCGTCGTTGGTCAAGCCAAGCACAGCGCTAGTAAGCTAGCAGTAATCGTGTTGCTCTCCCACATTCGTCGTTCTGAACGCTGCGCACCGTCACCGTCGCCATTGCTGGGGTTCGCATGGACTTTTTTTCCCAAACCTACATTGCCCTTCGTGGCCCGACCGGCGCGCCGCAGTCACCAGCAGACACGATCGCGAAGCTGAGCGATCGGCTCTCTCCGTCAACGCTCCTCGCCGACAGACGCGCCGCCGTCCTATCACTCAAGGGTCTCACCCGAGACTGCAAAGCAGAGGTCGGAGAACGGGCCTTGTCCGGCCTCATACAAGTCTTGCAAAACGACGCGGAAATCGATGCGGACATTGGCAGAGCCGTCCTCGAGACGCTTCATCACTTGTGCGAGGTGGACGACGCGTCCAGAGAGCTGGGTCTCAAGCATACCGACGGTTTTCTTGCCAATGAGCAAGCGACCCACACACTGTTCACCTTTCTCGCCGACTCACATTTTTACATCCGTTATGGGACGTTGCAGCTTTTGGCAACCCTACTGCAGAACAGGCGTTCGGTGGTTCAAGGATACTTTCTCAAGGCACCCAATGGCGCACCTAGCATCATATCAGTGTTGGAAGACAAGCGTGAAATCATACGGAATGGTGAGTCGCCTCTATCTTTCCAGGATCGAAATTCGGCTGCGCTGTTCGTCAGTTCGTCATTCTGACGAGGACACCCATAGAAAGCATTGTCATGATACAACTATTGATTTTACAAAGTCCCGATATTCAGAAGGTCCTTGCTTTCGAAGGTGCATTCGAGAAGCTCTTCAATATTGTCACTCAAGAGGGTGGGGTCGAGGGGGGTGTCATCACTCATGATGCACTGCGGTGTGTGGATGGCTTACTGCGTTTCAATGCTTCAAATCAGGTGTGTCTTTTGCCTTTTACTTGCTGGCGATCCTGACTTGTGCAGAGCTACTTTCGTGAAACATCACTGCCAGCTCTCTTGTGCTCCTTGCTACTCTTTCCACCGAATCTTCAAATACAAGACTCACCTCCCCAGGAGTTTGCGTTGCAATTCTGGGATCAACAAAAGACCGCGAATGTATCACTCACTGTTGGAATCATGGGTGTACTTGTTGGTTCCAAGGGTAGCAGTGTCAGTATCGCCTTGATCACCTTTTTGCCGCCTCAACTGATTGTACACTAGAATCAAGAGACGACGTTGTACCCGCGATTTCTTGTGGAACTCGCACTTGCTTCAAATGCACCAACACCCCTGAAAACCCAGGTAGGCGCTTACTTGGTCACATTCCCTGATCTCATGCTCGACAGGCTCTGCGTTTACTCCCCAGTAATCTTGCATTCCCATTTTCTGACGTAATCTTGACACCCTACATGCCCGTTCCTGGGACAAATGATGAAGAGTGGGACAGATTGGAACCAGCATCTGCGCTCGATGTGCTCGTAGAGCTAGCATTGCATGGGGAGTACAATGGTATGTATGGTGACAAACGGTTTAAGAGTGCTCTTGAATTGCGTGGCGCCGCCCTCAACGTTTTCGATGTAAGCCCTCCACCTCGGTCTTTACCTCGCTCATTTAGCTATTCCCAAGAATTTTGTCCGCAAAGAAGAGGTTAAGCAAGCAATCATCCAAGGCATGCTACCTCCAGAAAGTCCGCCTTAACTTCTACCCGCGCCTCAGGTTTATCCCACTAACGCTCGTTGCAGCCCCAACACCCGCTCCGATGATTTCACCACTTCTCCATGCCTTGTGTATCCCACCCGCATCCCCGCTCAACGTCATGAACGTCACGACGACCCACTTTGCTACTCTCCTCTTCGCACGTTTACTTGCATTTTCTCCACGTTGCAAGGCGCTCGCACGCTCTATCAAGCCCCCTCCTGTCCTTCCACCCTCTACGTCCAGTCCAGGTCAGTTTTTCGTCCCTGCCGATGGCACACCGCCACCGCCCAACGTCCCGGAGCCAGACGATGACGACGCGCCCCAAAGCCTTATCCCACTCTTCACTGAAAATCTCTCCTTGTCGTTTTTGTCCAAGTCACGGGTGGATATTGCGAATGAGAGGGAAGTGGCTGAATGGGAACGGCTGATCGTAGGCTACCTTTGTTTGCTGACGCAGTGGCTCTGGGAGGATTCCAAGGCGGTCAGGGAGTTCCTCGAAGCTGGCGGGTTGGGTGTGGTGAGTGCTGATATAGATTTCCTTTCGCTCGACTTCTCGAACCGTTTGTCAAAGCTCGTGGAACCCATCAATCAAACTACGGAGACCGAAAGCCTCATTCCTGGTCTCTGCGCGTTCCTCCTCGGTGTATGCTACGAATTCAATCGCGAGCCCGGAGAGATTACACGGTCGGTAATCCTTCTTAGTGCCCCTTATCTTTACCATGCGATAACGCCTACCTTCTTCCGCACAGATCGACAATTCATCCAATCATCTCTCGGCTCGGTGTTGATGCGCTCATTGGCCAAATGACGCGTTTCCGCGAAGATAACCGATTCAAGTCGGTCACTCCCGAGTCGATGGTCATGTCCTCCCGGACGTCAGGCGGCGTCGGTGTTGGCCCCAACCAGAATCCAGCCGAGAAAGAAGGCGAGGTCTGGTTCGACTGGGCTTTTGTGGATTTCTGGAAATCAAATCATTGTGAGTGATTGCTGATGGCCGGCATCAAAGATGGGGCTGACGGGTTGGGTGGACGCTGAATGTGGGGCATAGACGCAATACAGCGTGGGTTGAGCGCAGATCCAAACGCGTTATCGCCTTCCGCTTCTTCGTCTTCGGGTGCGTTTCTGCCTTTTTT
>JBBPNQ010000136.1:0-31261 GCA_038090975.1 Boletellus pseudochrysenteroides
CGGATCATAGCCGTCTGGGAAGCGTCTGGCGGGTCTGACAACCGAGCTATGTACGTTGATTGCAACATGCAAGACTAAAACTGACCTTTTTCTTCCAGATTGGAAGTCCCTGTATTATTTCAACCGGATGCTGATTTCCGATCCCTTGATGGTTCCGCTATGGAACCGGAGTCTTGGCTGGAAATGCCTTTGACGCCCGAACGTCCGATTCCGTTCAACTGTGCAGTGAGTGAATGTGTGGCTTGGTTTTGAAGGTGAGACTAACGGTGCTCATCGTAGGTGACATTTCTTCGCTGCCAGTCATTTTCTCGCTGTAGCTTCATCCCATATTTTGTTGTGTTCTCAACGAATGCTAGATCACCACGTTTAGTCAAGGAGATCGCTGCTGATGCAACGATAGCCGTATCTCTTATCCGCAGAATTACCATAACCCCACAACACACCCCACAATTACCGATTCGTCCGGATACACCCCCTAGCGAAGAGTCGGACAGCCAAGCATCTTCGTTCGCATCTTACTCTAAGCTGCTCAAATTTTCAGCCAGAACCCCCACCCGGTCTCACACTCGGGATGAAGCTTTTCCGGTATACAAACCACTACCCGAGCTCCCACAAGAAGCGTTCTCTACATCGCAAACACTGCAGACGCAGATCTCCATTGGGTTTCCGAAACGTCCTCGGGCGAACAATGAGTCGCAGAATCTTCCAGATGGGCTCTACAAGGGAAGAGTGCAACTTCCGAAGGACACGGTGCCTAGCGTGGACTGGCCTGGGATTAGCGTCAAGGTGAGAACCGTTGCTATGCACGGTGATTGAGCGTGCCTCACAGTTTTCTTTTTTCCCTAGTATTATCTTGACGTTTCTGTACTGGTCGGTCAAGACGACGTGAGGGCGCACGTCCCAATCTGGGTTTATTAGCGCCCTTTTACTTTCGCGCCCATCCTTGCTGGTTTAAAGGCAGGGCTGTCTATTTGTTTTTTTATTTGTATTCCCTGGCACACATAGATCCTAGACTCTTGTACCTACTATTTCCATTCTTACTTGGGCACTGTAAATGATGTACTACTTAGACTGTCTATACACACTACTAGCATGCATATGCATTTTCTGCATTCCTGACGGGACTTCGGTGGGATCACTGGTACGAAGCGCTTGGGTTGATTACTGTATATGGCAGCCAACGCGACGTTTGGCCACTCAGACTAGTTGTTCGATACTTCAGCTTCGCCTCGGGTCACCAAGTTTCGATTCTCGCAAGTCGTCATTGGGGACTTTGGGACTGGTATTTGAACAAGTCGCTGCCCACCAGTGAAACACGTCACACGAAAAGGCGCGATGGAGCCTGCTGTCGAACACCCGACCACAACTTGGGAAGCAATGCCCACAGGAAACGTGTTCTATCGACGTATACAGCTCTATTCAACACCAGGGAAACTCTCCGACTTGAACGACTTTGTCATTGCTGGGTGTCGAAATGGTGGACCCATTGGTGCGTGCACGCTGTTGCAATGACGTACGACCACGCATGGTGATATGCCCGCTATCCTACAGCGCTGATGCGCGATAGTTCAAAGATAATCGCCATAAGTCGCGCTGGTCCTGCATTCTCGAGGTCCCAGATACAAGTGTTTTCTTCCGCTGGCGAGGGGTTGCTGTTACTCAATGTGGATATTCTATTGCTCCTACAGTCTCGGCGACGATGCTGACGAGTTAGCGAATAGTGGGATCAAGGGAAAATTATTCGGTTTGGATGGACAATCGACGAACGGTTGGTCGTGCTCAACGAGGAGGGTGTCTACCGGTTATACGATCTCCAAGGCGACTATCAGCAACATTCCCTCGGATCAGACGCTGCAGAAATAGGAATCATAGACGCCCGGATCCATGAGAATGGCTTGGTTGCTCTGACGGGATCATTGACGCTCCTGGAGGTCAAGGACTGGGAAGGCGGCAAGCCGCTCACGTTGGCGAATCCTGGTGTGTGGGTGACGTGTGCGTGTTTGACGTGAGAGGACTGAATGACGGAATATAGGGTTGTCCGAGCCACCACATGCGTGGGCTGTCATTCCGCCTGACCAGAACATCTCACGACATGTCGAAGTGTTACTCTCGGTGGAGACGACGATTTTTGCCGTGGATAACCTGGAGAGCATGGACCAACGTGTAGCACGCGGGCCGTTTTCGAGGGTGTCTCCGTCGCCGAATGGCAAGTTGTTGGCGCTCTTGAATTACAGCGGTCTTCTTTGGGTCGTTTCGACCGACTTTCAACGCAGCCTCGCGGAATTTGACACCCAAACAGTTGGTGCTGAGGGGCCAGTCAACCAGGTCGAATGGTGCGGGAACGATGCCATTCTCGTCACGTGGGATAACTTTGCACTCTTGGTCGGGCCGTCTGGCGATACATTACGGTAAGTTGCAATGCAGATTGAATCCCGGGAAAAAAAGTAGAGCATGACAGGTATTTCTATTCCGGAGCGACATTTGCAGTCACGGAACTCGATGGTGTGCGCGTCGTTGGTCAAGAGGTCTCTGATTTCATACAAAAAGTACCTGGTATGGATGACGTTCACTGGATGCATCACGGACTAATCGCACTGTAGCATCGTCAATGTCGGTCTTCCGACCTGGTTCATCGTCACCGTCTGCCGTACTGTTTGACGCCTGGGGGAGCTTCACTCGGCGTTCATCCAAGGCGGACGAGAGCATTCGGAGCATCCGACCCGAACTTGCGGCGGCTGTCAACGAATGTATCGACGCCGCAGGTCACGAATGGGAACCCTACTGGCAACGCCGCCTTCTTAGTGTTAGTCCCATGCAAGTTGGAATCACCTTTTTTGACAACTGGTGGATCTTTAGGCAGCAAAGTTTGGTTGGGGATTCTTGGACCTTTACAACCCTGGTGACTTCGTTTCGATGGGGCAGACACTCAAGGTGTTGAACTCGGTCAGGTTCTATGAGATCGGGATCCCATTGACCTATTCCCAGTAAGCAAAAGGTCTCCCATGCCCCGCCGTCTTACTGAATATATATGACAGATATCAATATGTGTCCCCGATGCATCTCATCACCCGGCTGACGTCGAGGAACTTGCACCTTCTTGCCCTTCGGATTTCTTCATACCTCTCACTCAAGGCCGACATCGTGCTGAGGCACTGGGCCAGCGCAAAAATTGCGCGCTCTAAACCCTCCGCCAGTGATACCGAAGACGAGGAGTTGTGCAAGGTGATCGTCGACAAGTTCGAGAAGCTCGGAAAAGGCGCCGTGAGCTACGCAGACATTGCGCGTCGCGCATGGGAAGTAGGCAGGGCGGGTCTAGCGACCAAGGTGAGCGCGCTATTCGCCACCGTCGGCCCTACCAATGAAACTTGCCCAAAGCTTCTGGACCACGAGACGCGAGCTTCGGATCAGGTACCGCTCCTGTTGACGATGAAGGAAGACAAATTAGCGTTGTTGAAGGCAGTGGATAGTGGGGATACTGAACTCGGTATGTGCCTATCTATATCGTTCATGGCGAAGTGACTTGCTAAGCGCGTTAGTTTACCATGTTCTTCTGCACCTGCACAAGCGACTCCCACTCGGCTCCTTCTTCCGTCTGATCGAGGACGGGGGAGACCGCCTTGTGCTTGCCAGCAAGCTACTTCAGGTGTATGCTCGGGAACAAAATAGGGAAATGCTACGTGATTTCTACTATAGTGATGACAGAAGAGTGGAAAGTGCCGTGCTAGCGCTGGAAGAAGCGAGTCAAATGATGGTGTGTGTCGCTTTTGTCGACCTCGCTCACGTTCGTAATCAAGCAAGATAGGATCAAGCAGCCATGATCACGTCTGTCAGAGCCGCGGAAAAGTTCTTTTCCGAAGACAAGGATCGTAGTTTTGAAGCCAAGGTGTGCTCCGAATTCTAGACGCTGAGATCCAATGCATTGACGTCGGGACGCAGATGATGGACGAGAGCGCACGTCTGCTTGCGATGCAACAACAGCTCGAGAAGGACTCCGATGGCAAGGTCATATTCTTTGGACAAAGTGTCTCTCAGACGATACGTACCTGTCTCATGAACGGTATGAGGAAGAAAGCAGACAAGGTCAAGAGCGAGTTCAAGGTCCCCGACAAACGGTGGGTGGTTTTACCTGAATGACGACGACAACGTCCGGGTGGAATCTCATGTCTTCTATGACGTAGGTT
The DNA here is from genome assembly GCA_038090975.1 of Boletellus pseudochrysenteroides. NCBI lineage: Eukaryota > Fungi > Basidiomycota > Agaricomycetes > Boletales > Boletaceae > Boletellus > Boletellus pseudochrysenteroides. The sequence goes on from JBBPNQ010000136.1 coordinate 4,182, forward strand.
CTGGTATATCAAACTCCACGCTTTGACGGCCCTCCGAGACTTTGACGGTCTGGACACTTTTGCGCGATCGAAAAGGAGTCCGATAGGATACGAGGCGTTCGTTCGACATCTCGTCTCCGCTGGGCATCTCAAGGAGGCTGCAAGCTACGTCATACGATGCGATGCGCCGAAGAGGATAGAGTTGTATGTTCTGTGTGAGGACTGGCGCGGTGCCGGTAGAGAGTGCAAGGAACGAGGCGACAAGAAAGGACTCGAGTATGTTTCATTTGTCCTTGCTGCCGCCCGTTTGGCGCGTCGTACTGATGCCTGTCTAGAGCACTGAAGAAACAGTGTCCAAACTCGCTGATCGCACGAGAACTGGACATTCTCATTACCTCGATGAAATGAAGGCAACACGTTACTTTTTTGTCTGCTTCCGTTACTTGTCAGTCAGATGCGCTTCTCAACATTACTGGATCTTTGGATTTATGGTCATGTCCATAATATTAGGGTTGAAAACGTTGTGCATTCGTCTGGTCATTGTGCCCATCCGATTCGATAGTAAACATACTCTACATCATCGTCCGCGCGGCTCTTCTCAGACCTCCCATACCCGTAAGCTTCACAAACAATCGATTCTTTCGAGAGTATGGTAAGGTTTGGCTGCGAGGTACGATCCTTGCAGCCAAACACCTCTTCGACGGTACTGGACTCGAATGTATGCGTTGGCCGCAGAGGTATCACGAGGTGAAATACAGGTTCCCCGTTCGAAATATCGGGGTATGGAAGGAGAGACTTGATGCAGTCGCGTATCCACACAGCATGTTGAGCCTCGTAAACAATGTCCGTGCCAAAGATGACATCAAAGGGGGTCAACAAGATACCAGGCTTCGGCTCTGTCGTTGAAAACGACGACCAGTCCAAAGGGTGACTGCTGACGAGGATGTCGTCGGAAACGGTCTGAAACTTGAAGTTGGCGTCGATGTTGGACTGTAGGTTGTCGAGCACGGCGGGATAAAAGTCTGTGAGGATGACGGTCGCTTGATGGTGGGAGGTCGGATTTGGATATGGAGGCAACGCCTGCAATAGTTTCGCGACCGTCAACCCAACCAACCCGGTACCTGCACCTAGCTCGAGCACGCGCAGGGGACGTTGGTGTACACGGCTAAGTGGACCGTCGTGGAGATCATGCACGGAGCCTAGACCAAACCGGTCGGGGTGCTCTGCAATCATCTCTGCGAGCACGCATGCCCCACCCCACGTCTGCGCGCCGACGCTCGCATAAGTGTGGTTGTCCAGGGGGATGTCTGTCAAGGCGACGTGGATCTCGCCAGCGATCGTCGACTTGAAAGTGAATCGGCGTTGTACTTTGCCTGCGGCAGCAACGCCGGCGCAGGTCGCGAGGAGGGAAGCAGCTTGTTGGATGAGACCGTCGGTGTCGGTGGTGGGGCTGGGTGGGGACTGGTCTTGGCGAGCTTCGAGCCGGACGATGAGCGCTGTGAGCCAGCGGATTGCGTACGCGCGCTCGATAGCGTCGGATTGAATCCGTTGAACGTCGTCGTCGTCGTCGAACGATGAGACCAGACGTGACTTGTCGTCTCGGCGTCGTCTGCGAGAGCCGCGCACTTGAGGCAAATAGAGTGAGTGGAGGTACTGAAGGGCGTCGAAGAGCTGTGTGCTCGTGAACGTCGCGATGTTGGCGATGGGTGGAAGACGCGACGTCGGCGGCTGGATCATGCTCATGGACGTCTCGATGAACGCTTCCCAGCCATCCTCCTTTACGAGCACGCCTCATACCTCCCAGTCCTCCGCGACATCCGCGTTCTCCCTCCCGATCTCGACGTCCAGCTTTCCTGCTTCGTCGTCGTCGTTTCCGAGTCTCTCTCAGGAGACAACGACGACAACTTCAACCCTCGCAGACCCAAATTCGCCCGAGCTGTTCAGACAGAATATACAGATCGCCATGGAACAGGTCGCCCGGGTGAATGCTCTAGCACGCAACGCATTGAACGGCATGTACGGCCCACGGCTGATCCAAACACAACCCTCCTGACGCTCAATTATTTGGCCAGACAAAATGCCTACCAGGCAGGCGTCGATCCGGCACAAACACAAGGTCAGCACTAGGCTCTGCCCCCCCTGTTTCGTTGTGCTAAACATTTTACAGCGGACTTGATAGCGCTCGATCAGGCCTTGCTCGCCCTTGCCGACGTGCTCAGACAATCCGGCGTCGGTGCTTACCCGCTCCCTGCGCCCGACGCACGCAACGCGAGTCCGCCGACTGAGCAGCAGCTCATTGCGGACACGACCCGCAGTGTGCAGCAGTTGTACGAGGAGTTCAAACGGATGCAAGAGAGCAGCGCGGTCGTTGCCAACCTCTTGGCCGCCCCGGAGAGTGTGGGACGACCAAAGGCGTGATGCATGATGGCCAAGGACTGCTTGAAGAGGAATATTCGGTCTATAGCTGGTGGTAAGTTGGCCGGTCATTTTGTTCGAGGTTGCGCCCAACCATTGGATGTGATGATGTTGGTAGGAAAAGGTTGTCATCATCTCCGAATCAGCAACGGCCCCCGCTGACATTACAGAATTCAATTCGCCTCTCTATATTTTTCGGTGTACCCACATGAAATACAGTACATTTTCACCCATATACAGGAGCCCTATTTTTGACTTCATTATTCTCTGTTGGGTGGGAGAATCGCTCAAGATGACTGGGTCAAGTTGACATAGATCGTGCTGGAGACACACAAGACCTGTGGGCTGATCAGTAACTTCTCTTATAACAACCGCAAACGAAATCCAGACCTCGTCAGGGTAAAGGTTCGTGCAGATCTGGTTTACGTTCGGGTTATTCGTGAGGAGCGTGCTCTCCAGGATGTTGTAAGCGCCCGCGATCTCGACACAGGTGTCCCCGGACTGCACGACATAGGTGGTTTCACAATCTTGACCCGTGAGACCCAGACAGATGACCTGCAAAAGACTCGAGTCAGTCTTGTTATGCATGACGTCATGGGGGTGACTTGCCTCGTCGGGGTAGAGGTTTTGACAAGTCGCGTTGATGACTCCCTGATTGACAGCTGCGAGCTGGTAGCTATGGGTTATCACGCAAAAATAGGCTGTAAGTCTTCGATGCGAGCGGTGTGGACAACATACGTGGAGACGTTGTACTTGGCAGATATGATGTCGCAAGTGTCACCCACAGCGACAGTCGCATTGCGATCACAGTCGGCAGGGAGGGCGGCACGGGCTGTACAAAACTGAGAAACAAGCATGAGGGCGACGTGTGCAGCGATCATGCACCCCGGAAAACGATTGTAGCAGCAAGGGCAAGGGTGGCGAGGAGACCAAGCATATTAAACGAGAAGAGCGTGTTCGAAGGCGAATACCATTCTCCCCCGCAAAATGCGACGCCTCTTATACCTTTTTTGCTTTCCTGAGTGAGAAGTCCGGGGGTAAATAGACGTCTTCTATTTTCCTTTCGAGTTCTCGCAACGGCGGACACGATGGACACGTAATTCATTGAACTCGAAGTTGAATGAAAGTCATTCTAGCGCTCCCCACGGTGCTCACGGAAGGGAGAATAGTACGGGAAGGCGATCAAGAACAGGCGTAGCGTAGGATGCATAATGATGGGGGATCGCGGAGGGCGAATGGCGGTGATCCGCGGTGGCCCTCGAGACGCAGGACGGGTGTTGGAGTTGACCGATGAACACACGTCAAGCGTGGTGGTGGAATATATTCTTGGCGAGAGATTACCGTGTGCAACGTGGGTATAGACGCAACGCGGGTCATAAATCAGGCTTTTGCACGGGCACGGATGACCATCCTGTGAGTTGAACCTGGAGTGTCCTTGCTGAAGTGTCCAATCCATATTTGATGTGCCAGAAAGACGCATCTCCGCGTTCCGTGCACCATGGTGGCGCTCGCTCTGGTCACAGGGACAGACAAGTAGAAAATCGACTCTTTGAATGAACTTGGACGACCGCAGTGAGTCCGCGTACCTGTAGACCCGGAAGTATGAGCTAGTGCTCTAATGAACATTTGAACTGGTCAACATAGGCTTCCGCACTCCGTGCGTTATGGGGACACTCGACATTCTGATCGTCCCCTGTGTTAGATACAAGATGAGCGTATGCTATGAGGTATTTGGGGGCAAAAATTGAAACCCTGGAGACTTTTTCGGTGGGCTGAAGCAGTGCTTGTGCAGCATGGGCGGGCTTGGCAAGAAGCCTGATGAACAGTGCGACGCGGGAAATGGACGGGAGAAAGAACCACATGAGGTTCGGACGAGAGTGTTTGTGGAGTCACGCACGCGATGGTCATCACTTCGATCTATCATCTTTCTCCCGCTCTCACTCCTCAGGTCACGACTCGCGCCCTTACCCTCAAGCTCCCAGAGTCCCTCTCCCTGTTTTCATCTCTACTATGTCAGCCCTACCCTGTGCATTCTCGCTCCCTCCCGTTGCACTCTCATGTTCGTCGATTCTATCCATCAAGCCTGTACGCACAAATGACTCACTCTGCCTCCGCTGCCACTCCCAGTTGCTGTCTACGCGAGTGCGGGGGCAAGTGTATGCACTCGTCCTTGGTTTTGCATCCATGTCGCGTCTTTCTGAGGTAATGGCAATCAGGCCAGCTCAGAATATCGGACCATCGATTTCCCAATCATCGTCGCCATCCAAGTACGATCGAAGGTAGATCAAATAGGTGAATCGTCGTTCAGTAGACCCGACGGGGTATCTTCCTACGCTCTTTTAACCTCCGTTGCGGGCTTCCTTCGAGTTTCCTTCATACCCCGACACATCAATCTCTTCAAACGTCTTGGCCGCACCCACGACAGGGAACAGCTGATTCAGCACGCAATATACGATGACCGATACCCCAAATCCTGTAAAGAACGAGAGCTCGTATATCCGGGTAGCCGCAATCGGGACCGTGCGGCCAGCTTTATAGCATGGTGATCCACACGAAGTATAGTCAGTCACGTTAGAATACTATTCCGTTCAGTCGGACCGTGCCAACGGACCATCGCCAAGGCACAAGATACGACGGATTGGGAAAGAAAAGTGACTCACTGGCGCCGGCGAACCCGACGACGTTTATCAGGATGCCAGAGATGTAGGCGGCATAGGCACTGCGAGAGGCTTCCTACCGAATGTTCCACCGATGCGCGCAAGCTACTCACCGGAAATTCACCCCGTACGTATACCAGTACCAGCTGTCTTTTTCCGTTTGGTACAAATCAGCAATGTTGTAGTGCCCCTTGCGAATCACGTAATATTCCGCGATCTAAGCAAACGCATCGCAGGCAAATCATGTCGTCATGAGCGCGGATCACTGGGGAATGATTGGCTCACCATTACTCCAGCAACGGAGCTCATGAAAACAGTGTATGCAGACAGGTAAGATGTAAAGTTGTTGCTGTTCTTGATCAAGTTCCACGGACATATGCATAAGCCAACAATGGCTGCAATGTATCCACCTCGCCGGATATTCTATGAACACGAGAGGTGATGTTAACCAGGATAATTTTCTAGAAACTACAGTCGATAATGATACCCACGATGAAACGAGGAAATAGCGCGGTCAGGTCGCACCCTGCCGAAATTGAGTTTGCGGATACGTTCGTTCTTCGCAAATACATGTGCGAACCATACATTACCAACAAAAACCGAGTGGAAAGAAGCAGAACGTGAGTTGCTGTTTACTATCAAGAGCACAAGACAAACATACCCCATCTAGAACGTGTGTGTAGTTCATTCTGTGAGTAACTTTGTACATCGAAAATAAGCTGTTCTGTCGCTCACTTGTGCAATAACGAATGAAGCAGAGATGAACCATACCTAGCCAACCGGTGAGCCAATCAGGCACAGTGAGCGTTTTGAGTACTGGACACACCCCAAATCTCGTTGCTGAAGAAGGGTCATTGTCCAAGAATCGGCCCAATAGATCGACGGGCGACCAGATGTTTTCTCCATATATGACCTGGGCAGATGAACTGACCAGAATGCCCATCAAACACACAACAGCAGCAGAGAGGGAGATGGAAAACATCTGTGGCCAAAGTGCGGCACCGGGTGTCCTTGCCCTAGACGCAAAGTCCGGTGCGTTTCTGTTTGTTTCAAATGTCAGATGGAGGTTGAGAGGTGAATGGGGCATGCTGACACGATGAGTGTCGCAGCGCTGTTGATACACGATGTGAGGCTCGCGATCATTGCCCAAGCCAGATCGGATCCACGTATAGTGGAAGGCTGTCGTATGATCGAACCTATACCATGCGCTTTGACGATGCACCATATGAGGAACGTAAAGGCCGCTGTAGGCATGATGAACATCTTAGCTAAAAAAAAAGTGGCGACTTCACAGAGGACGTGAGCGACAGAATCTCACACCGAGGATGTTCTCTTACGAACATTTTGTGGATAGGAAACCATATCAATGGCAGCGATAGAAGCCAGAACAAGAAGAAGCACATGAAGTCCCGAGAAGTTGTTCCGGATGAGGCCGGGAGTGAATTGGCTGTGTTCCAACCGCGTTTATGAGGGGTCGAGTGCTCATACGCCTGGATGGATGACTTCACTCACGAATGTTATTTACACTAGGCCACATTGCCCGTAACATCACCGAAAGACACGTCCCTCCAATGCTTGCTTGCACCCCATACCATATACTGCAATTTCACATTAAATAACGAGATGGGAACTGAGAGGTATCCCTTACCCAGCCATTACGCCCCGATTGAATACACACCACAAACTTCCAAAAACTCCGAAACTCGTGCGGATAACGACTGGAAATGTGACGTGAAAGACTGCACCGGGTCGTGCACTCAAGACCAGGAATGGGGTCACGCAGCCATATCCTACCCATACGCAAACCCAGGCCTGCCACCACGACATGCCCAATTGGATCATGGACGACACGATCATCCAACTCGAAAACGATGTCAGGGTTTAGTTTTTCCAGGCCCCACGAACGACTCACATGTTGACGTTGAACATGATTGCCACCCAGCTATTTGATCACAATCGCTTTGGATCAACGCACTGTTTAGGGAAAATAATCGCCTGGGCGCACAAGGCAATATAGTTGAATCCACGCCAGGTTCTGTGATCGTGGACCACAGGAAGCAGGTCCTCATTCTGGAAAGAGCAGAGGACCGTTGGGTAATGGTCTCGGTGATGTGGCAGCGCAAACGGCACACTCACAGTGATTAATTGCTGACCGAGAGTGAGGTTCGGGTCGTGAGGGATTTCAAGGGCTTGAATAATTCTGTGGAACAGGCTCATGACGACGTGTCCTTTGGCAGACGTGTTAGAGCGGAGATGGCATCTGACGTTGCCTTCGCTCCTTGTTCGGTTGAAGGTGGGAACGTTCCTTCATTCTGAGCGTGACGCAAGCGGACAACTCCTGTAGTTTCAAGGCGAAATTTACAAGTATGGATGTCAAGTTTGAATATGATCCCGATTCACGTCCGCGAGTGGATTACGCCGAGAACTCGATAAGAACCACCACCTACCGGCTCAGATAGTGTCGATACCACTCCTTACATTGCCAAAGGGTGATTGAGGCATACGAAGTGGGTCGTGGACCTCCGAAGTTCCGAGTCCTTCAAATTCACCAAGTATCTCGTATCTCACGCTTTGTGGTTCCCTGAAACGTATGCAGTTGGTCACGTTCTTCCGACCGGCGCCGATTTATCCACCTCTGAACGCTGGCACTTGACGCGTCCGTGTTCCTTTAGGTGACTTTTCGGATGCTGTTGAGTTGACAGTTCCTGTGGAAAGTTGTCACATTAACTTTGTAGGCCACCGAGCGAGACTATCCACATATTATACAATCGCCAGAATGAGCATGGAGGGCACGTGCGAAGTTCAAATCTCTTACCTCCGAATCACATCCGTTTCATGGTGTTGCACCATGGGCGATCAACTGACGAAACACAAGGATTGGCGATGTCATGGTAGGAAATAGTGGGATAATGCCAATGATGCGACACAACATATCGACCGTACCCTGGCGACTGGGCTATTGGCTACCCGGAAGATCTGATTCGCACAGCTTAAGTCGAAGACGAGCCGCAAAACGAGACAGAACTGTCAAGCTCGATTCAGACGACACGTTCACTAACAGTGAATGGTAAGAGTCATAATAGGTGCCCTGGACGTACCTCGACTTTCCTTGCAAGCAGGACGAGGAAGGCAAGGAGCCTGAAAATCTACTAAGGAAATGTATACAGATTCGCCCAGGGCAGTGACTATGGCTTTTCGCCAACAACGTTGGCACGGTGTGAGCGGGGAATGGCCCGGCCCGAAAGTCACACGGGTCAAACCAATTTTTCTTATGTTCCACCAACTTGGCGGTGGAGAAAGCGATCTTGGATTTGACGGTGGGGCAACCTCGAACGACTCGGACGTCGTTCATACTACTAATACGTGGCGGCTCAAAGGACCTCGTGATGACATGTGTAAAAATGGGCATCGAAATATCCTAGGAGTGTCCTAGATGGAGGTCAAGCCTCTCGTTTTTCTCAGATCTATGAGGGTTCCCCAGTGTACGTCGTCGGGCCGCAGCGGCTGGGCTCGTCAGTCCTGAGGTTGCCACTGAGCAACGGAGGTTGCCGACCTTGCTTCCACTGACTCTTTCGAACGCGGTGTACCAGCTCGGGAACCAGCAGCTCGGCATCTACCTCCCTCTCGGGGCGATCCAACCCTGACAGATGTTCACGGCCAACTGAGACCGACGAAAAGTGAATGCTTTTTCGTGAGGGGCAGGTGCTGCCGCGCCATAGAAAATCCGTTCATTCGACTACAAACATCCCAGGATGGCAAACGCGACAAGAAAATTGCATGATGCCGGTGATAAACTAGATAGTATATCTGAAAAGAGGACTCCCATCCCCATATTCCCGGAACTCGTCTCTGCGATCATCAGTGATCCCGAGTTCACGGCACATCCTCTCCTTCTGCTTGTTTATTCTATTGTAATCCCACATCGCAAACAAAGACGACAATATCCTAACGTGCAGTCAGCACACACAGCCATCATAACATCAGGAGGGACGCACGAAAGACTGAGCCAACCCATAACCGTTCCATGGCCGACATGAAACCTTGGCGGATCAAGGTAAATAAAAGCTGAACATATTCTGCGATCATAGATTCCCCCAGGTCATCATGGTGCGCACGAAAGAAAAGTGTGTCGCTTACCCTCCCAGATTTCCAAATCCGCTGACCATCGCAATAGCAACACCACGCTTGATGTCTCCTCCAGCATTTGAGCTGGCCCATGTGAAGATGACAGCTACAGTTGAAAAAGTCCCCATTGCGGCGAGTACGGCACCTGCATATGAAATGCCAGGACTGGTCCGGGTGTATAGGATAATGTATCCCACCAAGGCGACGAATGCCCCAGCGATCACATACGGCCCACGAAGTTGGTGCCTGTCGGAATAAATTCCAAAAAGAATGGTGCATACACAACCTAAAATGTAAGGTGGGACGGAGAGCAGCTGGGCATTAGCAGCAGAGAAACCGAGCTCGTTAATGATGGTGGGCATAAAAATTGCAAATGCATAAATGGGGATGACCACCCTAGCCCAGGTAAGGCATCAGAGAGACCGTCGGTGTAATGAAAGACCGGTTATCCACATACCCAATGTCTGTACCAATTTGAAGGTAGGTTTTATAATCCCTGAGGGCCTGCAGAATGAACTGGCAGTTGTAATATGTAGCGAGATTTTGCGAGTCGGTCTTCAGCAATTCGATCAGATAGCACCTTTCACTCTCTGTCAAAAACGACGCTGTTTCGGGGTACTGAACGGATGTGAGTAGGGATGAAAGACTAAGGCTGCGCGGACAGACGCACATCATACATAATGAAGAAGCTTGCGAGCGCTATGAGCACCGTAGCTACAAAATTGTAAATAAGGCCATTGCATCCAATGGTACCCGGAAGCTTCCTACCAATGCCTTCCAGGCAGAACTAGTGACCACGGGTGAGTACACCATATTGCGAAATTTCTCGTAAATAACTCACGATCCACTGCCAACCATGGAGGCCGCCAATTCTGCGAAGAGACAGCAAGCTTGGGCTATGAAGGAAACTCGAAAGCACTACTGCCTACCCTTCCATGTCTTCAATGCCATAACTTCTCGTATGTTAGCTGTATTCTGCACTGAGTTCAAGAAAGCAGCCTCACGCAAGGACACCACTAAATGCGCCCGCCATAGTTGCAGCAGAGAAGAATATTGCGATACGTTTTGCCCGCTCGGCACGGGGATACCACAATGAGATGTAGTATATCGCACCAGGGAACAACCCGGCTTCTGCAAAGCCAAGGAAAACTCGGGCACTGTGTACGACCGAACTCGGTATCAGTGATTGGGGTAAACTATCGTTCAAACCCTTTACACAATTAATCCATGATATGTCTTCACGAGACACATCAAGGTCATGACCAGACCCCAAGCAAGCATGATTGTAGGTACTATGTCAGGCATTTTGTATCAGTATCTCAACTCGTGCTGAGAAGCTGGTGACTGCACTCCATATAGATGGCTTAAAGAGCTTTAGGATGATATTTCTGTGAATATGATTTGAACCACTGATCGGACATGTGCTGCTTTGACTCACGACGGAACTTGAGCGAAACTGTATGGAACCTTGACAAGTGTTAGTTGTGCCTAATAATATATCAAACATAAGTGCGCACGAAGAATACCGCAGCAGCAATGTTATATCTGAGTCCGACGAGGTTCAGATCAGTTGCCATGCCTGCAACTTTGGCGTTGGCTGAAAGCAGGTATGAGTTGTGGGCATATGTCAAGATGTAGATATAGTACTCACCGATATTAGAGCGGTCCCTGAAGATTGATTAATCAAAAATAGTTGGAAAACAATTTGACCGTGACTCACATAAAAGCGAGAAGGTACAACAACGAGATAAGGGGCAGGATATGCCAATCTATTTTCCTCAGTACCTTCGTATGCTCTTCAGCACTAAGATCCACGACATCCCTGGTGCCATAGAATACTTTGGTGGTAGCTTTCTTATTGTTAATAGCATCTATCACATCAGCGAGGAGACTCAGCGAAGAACTTGGTAACAATCATTCAAAACCGGTCTCCACCCACCCATGACCGTTGTAACAACCTTGGACAACGCCAATACCAATTTCCAGAATGATAGATGGCGACTGAGGGCGGTTGAAAATGGTTGAGGTATACCCTCCGGAAGCGAGGACGCTGCGGTCGCCGGTGATCACGTTCCCCAGATTAATTACTGGTGGTTTACGTACCTAGGCGTCTCTTTTGAATAGACTTACCGTACCGCAAGAAACTTTCAGCGAAAAGTTGAAACGTTCATGTTGTGGCATCTTTATTATAGATAACCTGCACAGTGCGCACAATACAATGATCGCCGTAGTCTTAGTGTTAACGTACAGTGCTCGCGTTTCAATCTTACCCGGGCCGCTGCAAAAAACGACTGATCAAGTCCTATAACAAGCATATGGGAGGCGATAACGCACTGAAATGTTAAACATATCAGTATTGAGACCAGGCTACGTGCTTCTCGTGGCGGCTTGGCGAGGTTCATCACTCGGGAATCGAGTTGGCGGGCGACGAGCTTAGTAGCTTACCGTGTTCACATTTGCAGTGTGACAACGTGCACGTGATTATGGTTACACCGCGTCTGTCACGCCAACGGCAATGCACTCGCAAAGTCAATCATATGAAGTCGAGCGCTGTTCTGTCCAGAGCCCAATCGGTATACCATGAAGCATCCAAATGTTGCTGGTGGGTCAGGATATGTGCTGTATGGCCTGTACTGCATAGTGACAACAGATAAAAATCTGTGAGGGTGGTTTCTTGAGGTAATGCCTCCCCCGAGTGCCCTTGTCTATTCCCTTGTTCACACGACCGCGTTAAATCCAGGGTGTTCCAAACTGTGGACGTCAAAAACCATCGGGTGGAAGCCTGCAAACTGACCTACATCACCGACGAAACGACGGACAAGGATCGCAAAACGGTAGACAAGACAAAGAAATGAAGGTCCGCGCTGCCTTGAAACATCAATACATAGTACTCGAATTCATCAGCGCCATCGTCGTGGAACCCAAATATAAACATCACTACGTTCCCGGCATTTATATGCTCCTCGAGTTTGCCGTAGGAGGTGACTTGTCTGACAAGATCGGTGAGTGTGATTTCAAGCGCGCAGTGGTGTCACAGCGTTTATATCTACAATAGCCCCAGATGTAGGTACTGGTGATAATTATCTCAAGTAGTTTGTGGATGGGGTGATACGTCCCGTCGGTCTGGTGCCTGAGTCGCATCACTCACCCAACGTCGCATAGAACTTTATTCACGCGCAAGGGGTGTGCCACAGGGACCCGAAACCCGAGAACCTGCTCTTCGACGCCGGAACGCTCAAAATATCTTTGGCCTGTCTGCCATCTTCACACAAGGGAGACCAGGAAGACGCGACTTCTGAGCGAGCGCTGTGGCAGCTTACCCTATCCGAGGTGCGTCTTCACATTCTTTGTTTGATATGGGTGTTCATTTGTACGATGACAGCTGAATTATGGATCACTGTATCAAGCAGAACCGATCGATATATGGGGTGTGTGGTTGTCATCCTATTCACACTTCTCGCAGGTGTCGCATGTGTCGACCGTTGGAATGTTTTAGCCCTTTGTTCGGAGACGAGCCAACCGATTGTAGCCTAGAATTCACCCATTCGTTGCAGAACAATGGTAACCTTATGCACGTCAGTCCTGAGCGGCGTTCTCGAGCGGGTAATCTCGTCACCCCCAGAAGCACCAATCAACGTTACATGCCTGCCAAGGTCACGCAAAGGCGCCGATGGTGACGAGATCATGTCCTTTGCCTAATCCCAATTTACGCAATCCCTCCTCCTGTTCGCAAGTACAACCGTCTTCCTTCTCTTTCTGATGGAATCCCCACCCTGACCTGATCCGACACCAATCCCAGACCCAAAATGGTTGAAAGTATGTCCCACCCCGATTCAACACCTTGATCCTCCCGTATTTTCAAGGCGACAAGCGTGTACGTCAAGTTTGAACGTGATCTGATCATGTCCGCGATTGGACTTCACCGAGAACCCAGCAAGAACCACCACTCGTGGGTTCAAATGATATCGACGCGAACCCTTACATTTCCAAAGCGTAACCGAAGCATACGAAGAGGTCCGGGGGCCTCCAAGTCTTTCAAGTTCGTTCACTATCTCGTATCTCACGTAGTTGGTGCCCTGAAACATTTGTGTACGTTGTGGTTGTTCGCGTTCTCCACGCTAGCACCGATTAATGCTTTTCTGAACGTTGGCAGTTCATGCATCTAAATTCCTTTAGGTGACTGTTCGGACGCTGTTTTGAGTTGACAGGTTCAGTGGAAGTTGTCGCGTTCACTTTATAGGCTACCGAGCGAGACAATCCGCATAGATGCAATCGCCAGAATGAGCATGGAGTTAACGAGGGTACATGTAAAGTTCAAATCTCTCGCCTCCGAATCACATCCGTTTCATGGTGGCACACCACGGCCGATCAACTGACGAAGCCCAAGGATTGAAATAGTGAGATAATGCCAATGACGCAACACCGCATATCAACCGTTCCTGGCGACTGGGCCGTGGCTACTTGGAAGATCTGCAAGTACCTTGAGCGTACCTTGACTTTCTTCGCAAGTACGACAAGAAGGCAAGGAGGAATCTATTCGGGTAATGTATACAGATTCGCCCAGGACGTATGCCCCTTCGCCAATGAAAAATATGCTCTTCACAGACCATGTAAGCAAGGAGTGGGAAGTTGCGCGGGTTAAACTTGCTTTGTCCATGTTCAGCTACTACTAAGGCTGGTTGGGACGCGATCTTCGATTTTGGCAGCAAATTGCAACACAGCAACATCGATCATGCTGTTAGTAACATAGCCGGCGTAATGGCTCAAGGACCTGTGCGGCGATACGAACAGAAATGGGCATCAAGACAGTCGGGACTCGAATTGTCCTAGTGTGAAGTCGAGCCTCTTCTGTTCTTATAGTACGTCTCCGGACAGTAGTGGTCGGGAATCAATCAGACTTCGGGCCGACCTTGCTAATAGTCCCGGAAAAGCTCTGCATCCAACTTCCATCCCGGGGCCTCTAATAGGTGACCACGGTCAGCTGAGACTGACGATAAGAGAATAGTTGCAACGATCTGAGTGTTTTTTCGTGAGGGGCAGATCATGGTGCCATGCCGTAAATCCATTCACTCGACCATGTACAACCGTTTAGAATGGTAATATAAATGCATACAGGAAACTGCATGATGCTAGTGGTGAACTAGATGGTATATCTGAAAAGAGGACTCCCATCCCCATATTCCCGGAACTCGTCTCTGCGATCATCAGTGATCCCGAGTTCACGGCACATTCTCTCCTTCTGCTTGTTTATTCTGTTATAATCCCACATTGCAAACAAAGACAACAGTATCCTAGCACTCAATCAGCAAGCACGACCGCCACAGCATCAGGAGGGGACGCACGAAAGACTGAGCCAACCCATGACCGTTCCATGGCCGACATGAAACCTTGGCGGATCAAGGTAAATAAAAGCTGAACATATCCTGCGATCGTAGATTCACCCAGGTCATCATGATATGCCCGAAAGAAAAGAATGTTGCCCACCCTCCCAGATTTCCAAATCCAATGACCATTGCAATGGCAACACCGCGTTTCATGTCTCCTCCAGCATTTGATGTGACCCATGTGAGAATGATAGCTACGGGTGAAAAACCCCCCATTGCGGCGAGTACGGCACCAGCATACGAAGCGCCAGGACTGGTTTGGGTGTACAGGACAATGTATCCCACCAAGGAGACGAATGCCCCAGCGATCACATAAGGCCCGCGAAGTTGGTGCCTGTCGGAATAGATCCCAAAAAGAATGGTGCATACACAACCTGAAACGTAAGGAGGGACAGAGAGCAGCTGGGCATTAGCAGCAGAGAAACCGAGCTCGTTAATAATGGTTGGCATAAAAAGTGCAATTGCATAACCGGGAACAAGCGTGCTACACATGTAATATCAGAAAGACTGCCCGGGTGAAGACTTGTTATTCACATACCCAACGTATATACCAATTTGAATGTAGGTTCTATAATCCCTGAGGGCCTGCAGAATGAACCGGGTATTATAATATGTAGCGAGATTTTGCGAGTCGGTCTTCAGCAGTTCGATCAGATAGCACCTTTCACCCTCTGTCAAAAATGACGCCGTTTCGGGGTACTGAATGGAAATGAGTAGTGATAGAAGACCAAGTATGGGTGTACGAACATCATACATAATGAAGAGGCTTGCGAGTGCTACAAGCACCGTAGCTACAAAATAGTAAATCAGGTCATCGCATCCAATGGTGCCCGGAAGCTTCTTACCAATGCCTTCCAGGCAGAACTAGTAACCGCGGCTAAGTACATCACATTGCGAAATTTCTCGCGAATGACTCACGATCCACTGCCAACCATGGAGGCCGCCGATCCTACCAACAGACAGCGAGCTTGGGCAACGAAGGAAAACTTGAAAGTACTGCTGCCTACCCTTCCATGTATTCAATGCCATAACTTCTCGTATGTTAGCTATATTCTGCACTGAATTCAAGAAAACAGCCTCACGCAAGGACACCACCAAACGCGCCCGCCAAGGTCACAGCGGAGAAGAATATTGCGATACGTTTTGCCCGCTCGGCACGGGGATACCACAATGAGATGTAGTATGTCACACCAGGGAGCAATCCAGCTTCTGCAAAGCCAAGGAAAACTCGGGCACTGTGCACGACCGAACCTGGTATCAGCGATCGCGGTAAACTATCGTTCCAACCCTTACACAATGAGTCCATGATATGTCTTCACGAGACACATCAAGGTCATGACCAGACCCCAAGCAAGCATGATTGCAGGTACTAAGATGTTTTGGATTAGTACCCCAATTTGTGATGATAAGCTGATGACTGTACTCCATATAGACGGCTTAAAGAGCTTTAGGATGATATTTCTGTGAATATGATTTGAACCACTGATCGGACATGTGCTGCTTTGACTCACGATGGGACTTGAGCGAAACTGTATGGAACCTTGACAAGTGTTAGTTGTGCCTAATTATATATCGAACATAAGTGCGCACGAAGAATACCGCAGCAGCAATGTTATATCTGAGTCCGACGAGGTTCAGATCAGTTGCCATGCCTGCAACTCTGGCGTTGGCTGAAAGCAGGTATGAGACATGGACATATGTCAAGATGTAGATAGTACCCACCGATATTAGAGCGGTCTCTGAAGGCAAGACGTTGGTCAACCAAAAACAGTTGGAAATAACCAATTGTGACTCACAGAAAACAGAGAAGGTATAATAACGAGACGAGGGGCAGGATATGCCAATCGACTTTCCTTAGCACCTTGGCATGCTCTTCAGCGCTAAGATCCATCGTATCCGTATCCCTAGCAACATCGAGTGCTATGGCAGCACTTTTCTTGTCGATTGCATCTATCATATCAACAAGTGGACTTAGCGGAGAGCTTGATAACAGATTTCAGGAGCGAGCTCTACCCACCCAGAGTCATTGTAGTAGTCTTGGACAATGCCTGTACGAAATTTTAGAGCGCCAGAGGATGGCTGAATTTTACATGCCGGAAACGAGGCACTGGTCACGTTCTCCAGACAACGCCCATCATTGATCATTTTGGACCCTTGGCCGTGTACGTATTCGTGCTCCTTTAGCGACTCTTTGTTGTGCTGATTTACTGTCGGTTTCAGTGAAAAGTTGGAGCGTCGTGTCTTCAATAGGTATAGACCTGTGAACGAGCCATTAACCTCATCCTGGTATGCATGATGCAGTGACCATTGATTATCGGAGTGTCGTCGTACATCGCCTTGATATCACGTGATTAGGTGTTACTCCGACAACTACCGTGACTGATCAATTGATCAAGCCTCATAACCTGTAGATGGGGAGCGATAACACAGTGCCAACATTAAATAGACTGGCAGCCTTATGGAGGCCGAGCTAGTTGAGATATCTTCTTCCCGTGGCGAGCTTACCTTTAGCAGTGTGACAACGAACACGTGATTGTCGTCACACCGCGTCTGTCACAAAAGACAATGTCCGCGAGGCGACGTACTCAAGTTAATATGGGGTCGGACGCTGTTCTGTCCAGAGCCCAACCGGTATACCATGAAGTATCCCAAAGTTTCTGGTAGGCCGATATCCGCTATATGGTCCGTACCGCATAGTGATATGATTTGAACTCCAGGTTACGAGCTCGTCAAAGAAATCGGCGGGGGTGGTTTCTCGCAGTAATGTCCCTCCGAGTACCTTTGTCTATTCCTTTGCTCAAATGACCGCGTGTAATCTAGGGTGTTCCAAGCTGTGGACGTCAAAAACCATCGGGTGGCAGCCTGCAAACTGATATACATCACTGACGAAACGACGGACAAGGATCGCAAAACGGTAGACAAAGAAATGAAGATCCACGCTGCCTTGAAACATCAATACATACTCGAATTTATCAGCGCCGTCGTCGTGGAACCCAAATATAAACACCACTACGTTCCTGGCATTTATATGCTCCTTGAGTTTGCTGCAGGAGGCGACTTGTTTGATAAGATCGGTGAGTGTGATTTCAAGCGCATGGTGGTATTACGGGCGTTCATATCTGCAATAGCCCCAGATGTAGGTACTGGCGATGGTGTAGCACATCTATATTTCAAACAGCTGGTAGATGGGATGGTATGTTCCGTCGATCCGGTGTCTGAGTCGCATCACTCACCGAATGTCGCATAGAACTTCATCCACGCCCAAGGCGTGTGCCACAGAGACCTGAAACCCGAGAACCTACTCCTCGACGCCGCCGGAACGCTCAAAATATCCGACTTTGGCCTATCTGCCGTCTTTAAACAAAAGGAGACCGGGAAGACGCGACTTCTGAGCGAGCGTTGTGGCAGCCTACCCTATATCGCACCCGAGGTGTGTCTCTACGTTCTTTCTTTGATATTGCTGGTCATTGATATGATGACAGCTGAATTACGGGGTACCGTATCAAGCAGAGCCGATCGATATATGGGGTATGGGTGTCATCCTATTCGCACTTCTCGCAGGGAGTATGTGTCGCATGTGTCGACCATTGGGATGTTTTTAACCCTTTGTTCAGATACCCCATGGGACGAGCCAACCGATCGTAGTGCCGAATTCTGCAGATATCTCTCTGGCGAGATATTCAATGAAGCACCTTGGACCAACTTTGGCACGGATACGCTGTGTACGCTATCTCTCCCATTGTTGTAACATCGACTAAAACTCTTGCATAGCTCTGATTTGCGGCATGCTCACCCTGGAATCCGAAAATCGTATGACAATGACTGAAATCTATGGGCATCCGTGGTTTTCAAGGCAAGTCGGAACAACAGTGGAAAGGGATCATTGTTCACCGTCCCTAGACCGAGCCAACTTGCTACACGTGGCGTGCAGGCATTGGCAGAAGAACTCACGCAATCCTTGCGGAACAATGGTGATCTCATGTATGTCAGTCCTGAGCTCTCGAGCGGGTAAGTGTTCTCGTCGCCTCGAGAAGTATCAGTCGACGTGACGTGCCCACCAAGATCACGGAGAGACGCCGACGGTGACGAGATTATGTCCTCTGCCCAATCCCAATTCACGCAGTCCCTCCTCTTGTTCGTAAGTGCTCCCGTCAAGTGCTCCCGTCAGTTTCTTTTTCTGACGGTCTCCTCACCCCAACCGAATCCGATACCAGTCCCAGACCCAAAATGGTCGACAGTATGTCCCACAGCTCACTCGGTTCTACACCTCGACGGGACCTGGCCTCCTCGTCGACCTCATCAAGGAAAGCCTGGACACACTCGGCGTCAAATACAAGGATGCCGCTGTTGTCCCGGGGTCGGGGGCGGCGTTCCGACTTCGGGTGGGCGGTTACGACAAGCGCAAGATTATGTATAAAGGCTGGATCGAGCTCGGGGCGTTTACTCAGGTAAATGTTTCGGGGGCATTTTGTGTGATGCAACGGGACGTGGTGCGTCGTGGCGCGTTTGTGGTTGTGGTTTGGGCCGATAACGCTTTTTTTTCGGGATACCCAGGGAAATCCGATCTCTTGGAGACAACTTTGGAAGGAGTTGATTAAATCCCAGGTGGTTTATCCTCACGTATTGCGAAAGACAAGTTCGTCCGTGTTGGCCGACGACCCTATGATGTAGGAATACAGAATTAGCACATACATTTTGATTAGCATTATCAGTGGTACGTCGACAGTCCACGACACACCCTTGACTAGACCCACCGCAGTGGCAAGAGTACAAGATGACTGCAGTCTAGATGCATCACTAACGCCCAAACACTGGAATCAACTGCGGAGGGATGACTTTAGCCTATTGGATGCTCGTGGATTACATGGGTAAGGAAGACCGAGATTACATGATACACTGAATGCAGATGATAAAAAGATATCGGGCCAATAAGAAAACAGATACAGGCCAAATAGCCTTCTACACTTCTTGGCTAGCCCCCTCCTTCTTGCCTTTGCTGTGACGGACATCAGGCACGCATATCAGTGGACCAAGCGAACAGACCTTGTTTTACTGGGCAAGAGTTCGGGATTGATAAAGGGAACGACACCACCCTGAGATATGACCACATCACCGAGGAGTTTGTTCAATCTAGCGCAGATAACGTTAAGCAAAAGTCGTTGTACTGGAGCCGAGACTTACTCCTCATCGTTTCTGATAGCGAGCTGAAGGTGGCGAGGGACAATACGTTGTTTCTAAGGAACTCTGAGTGCCATGATGGAATGTCGATGGCCTTCCCACACGTACCTTGTTATCACGGGCAGCATTTCCAGCAAGCTCAAGAATCTCAGCAGCAAGGTACTCCAAGACTGCAGCAAGATACACTAACAACGTATATGAACATCTGATAATGGGTGGTAAGAGGATTGGCTCATACCTGGTGCACCGGCACCCACACGCTGGGCGTAGTTACCCTTTTTCAACAGACGATGAACACGACCGACGGGGAACTGGAGACCGGCCTTGGCAGAACGGGATTGTGCCTTGCCCTCAGTACCGGCCTTTCCACCGGACTTCCCAGCTTTGCCTGTGGATCCGGTGAGATTAGGAGTTGCCCAGGAAGGCACCTCACAAAGTACACACCCTTTCCAGACTAAAAAATGCCCTGAGGCATGATCATGACAACAAAAAGAAAGGCTGACGAACCATATTTGTATTGTACAGATATACAAGAGCGGGCGGTAAAAAGTGGGGAGTGGTAGTGGTAAGAGGTCAAAAGTGGTCTCAACAAACTGTGCGCGACCCGCGTCATATATATACGGATCACGTGACACAATGCCGAACCAGTACATTTCCCAATATGGCGATGACATTTTTGATCCCGAAATGTCCGTGCACCATCCAGCGGGGGTCCTGTTCAGACATGCCAGGCCAGCCGTCCGCTGGAACTCGTCGACGCCGTCAAACAGTATCGGAAAAAAGAACACCGATGTTGATGCACCCCTTCCACTGTTGCAGCGACCACTCGGCGTCAAGGACCGGCCAGTGGCACACAACAGAACATGGGACGATACGAGAAAGGAGCTGATGGACCAGGAGACGCGTCTCCAACAGCGCCAACATCTGTGGGTGTTCATATGTGCCGTCCTTGCTTGTGTTCATTCCTCTCAGGATACACGAAGCCGGTAAAGGCTACTTCACAGACCTGAATGCTACCCGGAGGCACGGTGGCAAGACATGGATAGCACCCAACGTCATGGTCAGGGAGGATGTGAGTTCCATAATGCATTTTACTGTCTCCCGCTGAGAGCACTCCACAGAAAGCACTGTATTTCCCAAACATTTCTGGTTCTCGATTAGATACTCGCGCCCAGATGCACACCACTGATGTTTGTCGCGGTCGGGTTTCTGTAATTGCCATGTTGTCGACCAGGATGTCGGAGGTGCCCAGTGATTTCATGTTCTTACGATGTGATGACCGATAAACGCAGGTTCACGTCAAAGGATTCGTTTCGCCGACTAATGCGCGGTACCTGACCAACCCGCTCTACCAATATGTGCAGATCAACCTACAAGAGAACCTTCTCAAGTCGTGGCTTGTGTCTCTGTTCCTGTCGTCCATTGCGAAAACGGTACCCAAAGAGTTGCACCCCACGTATCTGGTATCCCGGCAGGACGTAGAGTTTGTCCGCGAGCCTCTCGGCATGACGAACAAGCACGTTGGATACGTATACTTGGTGGACGAGAACCTCAAGGTGCGGTGGGCGGGGTGTGCGGACGCCAAAGTGGAGGAGACGCAGGCGCTAGAGACATGTACTGGTGTTTTGCTGAACCGGCTCGAGAAGAGATAGCTAGCTTGTTTGTTCGTGTTGGCTACGTGTCTCTACTCATCTTGACCGACAACCACTTCCAATGGCCTCCCCCGCGCAACAGCTGCCTCCAGGTTGGGCTGCAGAATGGTACAGTCCCGCGTTTCAGGTAGTTCATGTCCGCTCAAAATTTGCAGGGATGCGACCCACCAGCGGTTTCTCTTCGTCGGTCAGTTGTTTTCAGCATCCGGCTCGCACCGAGTCCTGACTTTTCACAGAGACTGCGACCGGAAGATCACAGTGGGAACCTCCCGCTCAGCTCCCAGCCGCGCCAATTGATGCACGCGGTCCCTCAGTCTCGCCTCCTCCGACCCATGCGCACTCCAAGCGGCGCCAGTACGCTGCCGGCCAGACACAAGCTTACTACGGCACAAACGACGCCCTCCCCGACCCCACTTACAATGCTGTCGGAGTCCCACAGCAGCAGCCAACGCCTGCCCAGCTCTTCACGCCCGGATTGGCAGCCGAGCAGGGTTTCGCTGGACAGCAGCCCCAATATCATATGCCGCCTCCACAAGAGCCTCAGTACATCAATCCCACCGGATTCGGACAGGAACCTGTTTATTACCCTCCATCAGCACCCGTCAACCAGTTGACAGATCATTTCGGTCAGATGAGTATGGGCCAGAAACCGCTGCAACTCTACACGACAAATCTGTTGACGTCCCCTCCCGACCCACGCGAACTGACTCGTCCACCTCCAGAAATTCGATTGCCGCCTAATTCGTCCATCACCACATCCCCTTACGCGAACGCGGACTCCAGCTACCAACGGTGTACTTTGAACGTCATCCCGACCACGTCTTCCCTCCTCAACAAGTCAAAGGTACCGCTTGGACTCGTGATCACACCCTACCGTACCGTGAAAGAGGGTGAACAGCCCGTGCCGTTGGTCACGGACACGGTGATCGCGCGTTGCAGACGTTGCAGAACATACATTAACCCATACGTCCAGTTCATTGATGGTGGGAACCGGTACGTGCCCTGCATCTCATCTTTCATGGCCTGGTTTGATTTCTTTCAAGTTGGCGGTGCTGTATGTGCAACATGTCGAACGAGGTACCTCAGCTCTTTGATTGGGATCAGGCTCGGAATCAGCCTGGCGATCGATGGGCTCGTGATGAGTTGAATCATTCTGTTGTTGAGTTTGTCGCTCCGACCGAGTACATGGTTCGACCGCCCCAGCCGGCAGTGTATGTCTTCCTCATTGACGTCAGTCACGCGGCCGTCCAGTCAGGTAGGTAATCACATCTGCCCCTGATTGACTTGATTGATGTGCTTTGTATTCAGGTATGGTTGCTACTGCGACGCGTACCATCTTGGAGAGTCTGGATCGTATACCTAACGAAGATGACCGCACCAAGGTGGCATTCGTCGCGTTTGACACGTCATTATATTTCTTCTCGATGCCTGTGAGTTTACGTCGAACCTGGTTGATTACTTGTCTCAGCGTACCCCATATAGCCCGGTACGACAGATTCTTCCATGCTGGTCGTCTCAGATGTCGAAGACGTCTTTTTGCCAAAGCCAACTGATCTTCTCGTGAACTTGGCAGAAGCAAAAGCGTCATTGGAATCACTCCTTGGAAGAATTAATGATATGTTCCAGGACAATCACACTGTTGGCACCGCTCTTGGTCCTGCTCTTCAAGCAGGTTTCAAATTGATGGTATGTATGCGGACTGTTTTTGCGTCTTTCTGTGTCTGATGGTACTGTAGGCCCCGATTGGTGGAAAAATTATTGTATTGTCTGCTTCCCTACCCAGCGTTGGTGCTGGTGCCCTCAAAAACCGAGAGGACCCTAAAATTCTCGGTACCTCCAAGGTATGATTTACGGCACCATCGGACGTCAAGAGTGCTCATCCCGTGGCAAGGAATCCACACTACTTCAAGCGGCGTCGCCATTCTATAAGACTTTTGCAATCGAGTGCTCGCGTGCGCAGGTTTCTGTGGATATGTTCCTTTTCAGTTCAGCATACCAAGATGTCGCTAGCCTTGGTACGGGCTCCTTTTGTAATATCATAACTAAACCATTTCTGAACTCACCTGTGTTGCAGCATGTCTTCCCCATTACACCTCCGGCCAGACATTCTTTTACCCTGCATTCAACGCCTCGCGCACTGAAGATGCCATCAAGTTCGCGCATGAATTTGGTGGAGTACTTGCGATGCCGATCATGCTTGAAGCTGTCATGCGTGTTCGCGCTTCAAAAGGTGGGTTGGGTTTCTGTTCTTTCACCAGTGTGATTTATTCTTTTGATTCCAGGTTTGCGGATGGCATCATTCCACGGAAACTTCTTCGTCAGATCTACGGATCTACTCGCGATGCCAGCTGTGCCCACCGATCAATCATATGCCATTGAAATCCAGATTGAAGACACAATCACCTCACCGTTTGTCGTCTTGCAGACCGCCGTTCTCCATACGACATGCTACGGGGAGCGCCGCATTCGTGTCATCACACTCGCGCTCCCAACGACAAGTAGTCTATCAGAAGTGTTTGCTTCCGCAGATCAAGTAGCTATCGCGACGCTATTGGCGAACAAGGCCGTCGAACGGTCGCTCACGCACAAGCTGGAAGACAGCAGAGATGCGATCCTGCAACGCATGGTGGATATACTCTCGTCGTACAAGAGTAGTATGACGGCGGCTGGTGCAGGTGCCAGTGCACAGTTGGCTATTTCTGAGAACTTGAAGATGCTCCCGGTGTTGGTTCTTGGACTACTGAAGAACGTAAGGTTTCCGCTGATTTTGTGCTGCTCGACTCATGGCGCTGATATACGATGTTGCTGTTTCACTAGGTTGGTGTCCGCCAAAGCGCTCAGATTCCTCCCGATCTTAGGGCATATGCTCAAGCGTTGCTTACTTCATTGCCGTCTCAAACACTCATTCCTTACATCCATCCCACGTTCTATTCACTACATAACATGCCTCCTGAGGTACTTTCGTTTCAAGCTGCTCTCTAACTCACCCTGATTCTTCCTTGTTTTGCAGGCGGGCACTGTTGGAGAGAATGGTATCATCATGCCGACGCCGCTGCCATTGACTTCGGAGCGCCTCGAACGACATGGTCTCTTCCTCATAGAGGATGGCCAGACGATCTTCTTGTGGGTTGGTCGCGATGCGGTACCTCAGCTCATCTTGGATGTGTTCAATCTCCCCAATTATGAAGTCTTGCGTGGTGGCAAAGTGAGCGCCGTTTTACTCTACTGACAATCTGACAACCCCATGTGTGCTTACTCAAATTTCACTCGCAGACGACGCTTCCGCTCCTCGATAATCCGTTCTCGCAACGCGTCAACGCCATCATCCAAAAGACGCGCGAGTTGCGCAGAGGGGTGTACTATCCCCATTTGTACGTCGTCAAGGAGGATGGCGAGCCACCATTACGGCTTTGGGCACTCAGTTGTCTCATTCAAGATCGTGCGGACGTGTTACCAAGCTATCAGCAGTTTATCAACCAACTCAAGGACAAGGTCAATGGGGCCAACAATTATTGAAGCATGGGGAAGGCGATGTGGATAGAGTAACTTTTGGTAGAGACGACGGTGTTGATTTACTCTCTCGCTTCTCACTAGCCGTAGTCTTTATTCGACTTCCACGTAATGGGATTATGATGTGACATTTGTTTCCCACTGTCCACTGTCCCTCCAAGTGCATCTGTCTGCCAAAAGTTAGAAAAACCATGGTCAGAACCCCCCAAATGCAGTAACCATCAGGCAATCCTATTCATTTGGTGCTGCGTCAGCCTGCAAAAACCGTTATCAAAAACATTACGTTTTCAGCCTGCTCGACAGATGAGGTTCGTTGTCACAGCCTCGAGGCCGAATCGCATATAATCGTCGCAGATCTGTGGGAACCATTTAGGATTCGTCAAGCCTGAGTCATGCAGACCACCACCAGTGTTTCGACCGCTGCAGAAGGTAGTGCCAACCCACGACACCCAACCGCTCGATCTAGCGACGACCGTGTCCGGATTGGCGACATCGAACTAAGCGATCTTTCGCGCAAGAAGTCGGATGTGTACCGGCAAGCCTCTCAGCGCCAATCGACGGCAACTACCGCCAACGACACGGTGGTTCAAACCAAGGCCCAGCGCCTTCGTGAACGTATCCAGTTCGCGACCCTCTGTTGGACACTGTACCTCGCGGGGTGGAACGACGGGACGACTGGTCCGTTGCTGCCACGCATTCAAAAAGTCTACAACGTGCGTGCCCCCAGGGGGATACGAGACGTATATTTAACTGACGCGAACGCGTATGACAGGTCGACTTTGCGGTCGTCTCCTTGATTTTCGTCTTTGCTTGCATTGTGAGCGTCGACCGTCGGTATCAAGACGTCAGATGTTGACGATGACTTGTAAAGGGATTTTTGACAGGCGCGTTTTCGAACGTGGTGTTGAACGATCGATATGGGTTCGGCAAGGTCGTTTATTTTGGTGTGCTGGTGTCAGGACGCTGACACGTAACGGCGTTGTACGATAGGTCATTGTGTTCGGTATGTCGTCTATCCCTGGTTTCCTCCAGGAAGCACAAGGACCAGCCAGTTCACCGTGTTGCTTTCCCAGGGTCTGTGCTTCAGGTGATTGGATATAGTATCGAGGCTGCCGCGTTACCATTTCCTGCGTTCGTGCTGGGATATGCTATCAGCGGCATCGGTATGGCGTTGCAGGTCCGTTGCTCGTGTTCGGTGCTCTTTACTATCGCTAAACTCCGTTCTAGGACGCTCAGGCGAACGGCTTCGTAGCCAGTCTCAAGGACAATGCAGAGACGAAAATGGGGCTTTTGCACGCAGTACGTGTATCCGTTCGTTCCTGAGACTAGGCTAAACGAGGGTTAGGCTTATGGTACGAGGCGTCGTGCATTGCGTTTGGGCGGCGGGGTACTGACATGTCGAACGAAGGCGCTGGCGCACTCTCGTCACCACTCGTTGCTACCCAATTTGCTCAGCTCCCACATTGGTCTTTTCACTTTCTCGTCACGTTGGGTCTCGCGTTGATAAACACTGTCCTGTTGATTGTGACTTTCCGCTTGAAGAGCCAGGATGGTTCGTGTTTATCATAACTTGCTCGTATTCAGCGCTCACGTTACTTGAAGAGTGCCTGGCTCAGATTGGACAACCTACAGGAGAGCAAAGTCAGGGTGAAAACAGTCACTTTAGACAGATATTCGCATTGAAGGATGTACACCTTCTTGCGGTGTTCATTCTCGTCTACGTCGGTGTCGAGGTCACCCTTGGAGGTATGTTTGCCATGGCCATTTATATCTTCTGCGTCAGCTTCACGACGATGCTCAGGTTGGATTGTAACATATATCATTGATGTCCGTGGGGGCGGCCCATCGTCTGGGTATATATCATCAGGATTTTTTGGAGGTATGTCGCATCCAGGATGAGTTTAGCTTTCTCTCTATGCGTCGATGAACAGGTCTGATGACGGGTCGGGTCGCGTTGTTGTGGCTCAACCAAAAGGTATATCCACTGTATCTACAACTGTGCGTCGTCATTCCTCACCCTTTCAGGTGGGAGAACGGAGGGTCCTATTCATTTACGCTCTTCTTGCCATCGGACTGGAATTGGTCGTGTGGTTAGTACCGTCGTTGATCAGTGGGGCCGTGTCTGTCTCGATCATTGGTGTCCTACTGGGACCGATGTATCCGATCACGATGAACCATGC
>JBBPNQ010000137.1:0-31029 GCA_038090975.1 Boletellus pseudochrysenteroides
AATGTCGTCTGGTTGTCGGGGGGAGAGGTCATCAAATGTGATGGGATCGTCATCGCTCTCGTCGTCCTGTGCGTTCAACCGACTCCACTTGCGCGAAATGCCCTGTGCTTGGCTATGCCCTCGACGGATAGGTGGCATCGAGACGGGAGTAAGGAATGATTCCATCCGACTTTCGTGATCAGGGAATGGAGGCAGTGGTGGAAGACAGCGCGGGGGTGCGAGGATCGCAAGTGGCACTAAAGCATCTACAGATACACACTTATTGATGAGTTCGCGGTGTGTGTGTTCGAAGTGACTTTGAAGTTGCTGCACGCGGACGAACACCTCCGTGCAACCTTGAGGTATACTTTGAGCACCGTGACAGACAAACACCATGACATCACGTACCACGTGTCGGACACAGTAGTGTCACTCTTGACAAATGGCTGAGCTCAACATGAATCTTGAGAGCGGCCAACGAGGGATGGAGACGGCCAGCACAACGAGAATACGAACATCGATAACTTCCATCCTGAAACAAAGTCGCTGAGACATTGATAAGGGCATAGAATGGCCACTCACCTGCTGCACAACATGAGAGCAATGCCGGAAGAGGTGCTGTAAACCAAGATACACAAGAGTATAACAAACAGATAATTGTCAAGTCAACTACCTTTGCTAATACGTTCCAGCTATTGAGTGAGATGGTACAACCTTCCCACTCACACTGCATTGTCTGGATGACACAATGTGCAAGGTGGACAACTCCTTCTTTTGTCAAGTCAATCTTTGACATATCAATTTTGAATGATGACATCCAAAGAGAAAGACAGTTGTTGAAATGTTTTGAAATATTATATTTATTGGTTAATCAAATTCAGAATTAAAGAATATATATATATATAAACAAATTAGAAGTAAATTACTAATCAACATATATAACATAATATATTTTGTTTTGTTAAATATTTATTAAAAAATTGCCTTTAAAAACTCAGCCTTTGTGACTACTGCTGGATGTCAGTCGAGCAGCATGTACTGCCTGCGGAAGTTCAGGGTATAGGAAACTAGGGTGTACGGTGGGGAAAGTCGCCATTCACATGCTTAGAGCAAAATCAACTCTAAAGAACACCAACCTAGACAAGGACATTGTAAACCAGAATTACCAAACACTATCATTTGTATTTGGGGGGGTCATAAGTAATATATAGCTCGTCTCAGTAGGATGCATAACATCACCAAAGCTCTTCATCAAATCGTTCTAGGACTGTAGATGCATCCTCGACATCCTTCTGAGCTTTCTTCCTCATGTAAAAGATCGGGCAGTCTTTGCTCGTACACAAGACATCCTTGAGCACGGAATGAGTCAACGTGGTAGGGATATTAGAAGATAGTGTTGGTACCTGGTGTAACGATCCTTGACATCGCTGGCATTGTGTCCACAGTCTTGAGAACCGGACCTGCATCTGTGAGGTGGTGTTCACTTGTTTTTCATAGAGTTCATGGATCCTTGGACGACAATTGTTGCAAACAGCACCATCTTAACTTGCCTATGAGATGTCAAAAACTCGGGATGAGTAGACGTGTACAGACTAGATACACTATTATTTGGCCGTAGAGCCGTCCTGCATCCAAGACAAGTGACTGTTTTGATAGCGAACTTCATGAGTCCTCCAACAGTGGGAGTTGCGATCGCAATCGAACGAGTGTGATCGCCGGACACTAAGGCATGTCAAGCATCGTAAATACAACGCAAGAATCTGAGACGTACGCAGGGAATTTGCTTTTTCGCCGAGGATCGGTTCGAAAATCCTCATGAGTGGTTTCGAGAGTTGATTCTCGAGATAGTACTTCGTATCGATGGGAATGTTGTTCTCGAGCACGTAAAGTGGATCTTCAGACTTTTCATAGGCAGCGGCCCCTGCAGAGATGAAGAAGCTCGTGAATTCGGAGCATGTCATCAAGAATTGGAGATATACCTTTAATGCCCTTAACAATGACGTATGCAACGCGATCGCCGAGGGCAGGTGCAGAGCCGGCATCACGCTGACGCATTCGTTCTGCAAGTTCTACGTGGGCCTGCTTTGCTGCGTAATCTGCTTTGGCAAGCGCTTTAGTGATGACAAGCTGAGACATGTCAATCTTGTTTTGCAACAGATCTGAGATCATGCGTTTCGTGTAGCTAGATTTATAATTAGCCTCGGCAAACGACACAGACTGACAAGCTGTACTCCTCCGCCCCCTTGACATCTCGATCAATGAGCATCTTGTGTAGGCACGTCTCGATAACTGTGGAAACAAGTCGACAATTATCTCTTCGAACCGTCTAATTAAGTTTATCAGGAAACTGCTAGGTGGATGCTTGCGAACAAACAAGTACCTCAATACCTTTTGCATCCATTTTGTCATACTTCTCTGCCTTCGTCCAGTACAGCCCTGCATAGCGCTTTTTGCTAATGAGCAGGTAAGGGAAATAAACCTTTTCGAACTCGAGATTGATCGGCTTGATGAACTTGGCCGTTACGAAGGCCGCAGCTTGGGCTCCTGTGTCACCGGCCTTCAATTGAGCAGATTGATAACGAGGTTACAATAAGGAACACACCAAGGTCCATGACGGTTTTTAGGTCCGAGGGACCGAATTTGACCATGACAGAATCTGTGTCGCCGTAAATCACTTCGGCGTTGTAACTGTGACCATTCGATAGAGAAAATTCGGCTTCTACTTCCTAACACGCACACACATAAATAACTGAGGATCGTCAGGGCGTGGCATAGAGACCCAACCTGCTTGGTTTTCTCGATCATTTGGCGACCGTACGCGGTCACACTGGACGAGATGGCAAGACATGGTAGCTTCCCAATCGTTGCGCCAGTAAACCCGTATACAGAATTTGCACTTATCTGGGTCAAAGTCAGCCTCACTAGATCAATAGCATTATCCAAATGTACCTTGAGAGCCAACTGACGACCATCCAATACTGCTCTTCTGAAAGGATCGGTTTCTTTCTTGAGATCAGCTTTCGCGCGTTTTCTAGCAGAAATGAGGTCCTCCAGCACGGTTGGTAACAGTCCTTTTCGTTTTGACTTTGTAACAAAAAGGTCTACAGGCGGGGAGAGATTAGAATGGTGGAAGTGTTTAGTGATATGTCGTACCGTTATTTGGTGTTTGAATGTAATCTACATCTTTGACAAGCCCCAGTCGGTCGATAGTTGGCTTGTCCAAAAGTGTCGTGTAGCATAGATTATGAGCCATCATGATAGAGGGATACAAAGAACTGAAGTCGAGTGTTGCAATAGGCATATCGTAGTAACCTTTCTTTGGCTCGATAACAGTCGCACCTTCATACTGTTCATCGGTACCTGTAGACTTGCAGTTAGACGAGCGTAGTTGCACTCTGCATAGTTGTCATGGGCTTACCTTCGCCCTTAAATGCGGGTACGATATACCCTTCGTCGTTCGCTCTTCGAAAGAGTTGGGAGAGAACTTTGATAGATTGTCCACGAGAGAGCAAGTAGTTAAACGGAACACCTGTAACGCGTGCCATCTCGATGTAGTTTACGAAACACATCAGTTTATCAAGCAATCGTTGCGGGAGGTATGCGTCCTACGAGGGGTATGTTAGATGAATTTTATTAGCAAATGTGTAGTGCACGACACGACCTTCAAGCAATACACAGCTAACCGCCTCCTGGACTCGGGCCCACCATTCTGCAGTTCCGTGATGACCGAGTGATGGACGTCTTCTTTTTGCTCGCCTAGGAACTGCGCACAGACAGAATTGAGCGTATAGCTACGCAATTTGTGTTCACGTTGCATGAATTGGAGTACATCAAGCTGCAGGCGACCATCGAGGACCGTCTCCTTTGAGTCACGTTGACCGTACGCTTTCGAAGAGAAGTGAGTGTCTTTTACTTGCGCCTTTGCGCCTTTGCGAGTAAGGTGTTATTTGAAAGTAGTGGCGCAAGATAAAATAAAGCATAGACATACCTTTTAATCTCCCAAGATGGGGAAACTTAATAGCTTTCAGGTGCTTTGCCCTGTCAATGAGGTATGGCCAATCGAAATTCGCAATGTTGTAACCAATGACTACGTCAGGATCCACCTGTTCGATGAAGTCCCGCCAAGCATGAAGGAGCTTTGCTTCATCATCAAAGGAGAGTACTTGGGATCCAACGATGTGTGAACAGGAGTTAAGTGTGAACACGTTCCGGATGAAGGGCTGCGTCTCGCCTGTTCCACATATTTTTTAACTTCGTGATCGGGTAGAAGTGGCGGGGGTCCTACCTTGGCGGGTTACCATGTTCGCAATTTGGATTACAGGATCAATGTCGGCCTCGGGGAATATACCTTTTCGTCCAGCACACTCGATATCAAAACTGAGTATACGTAGGGGTGCAATCTTCTGCCAGTCTCCCTCGGGAGAGTGCGGGATGAATGCGTCCCACCTTTGAAATGTTTCAATGGCTGCCAGTATAATAAAACTCGTGTTCCCCTACCTCACACTAAGTTCGATTTGGCACGTAGACCGCTTTGCTTCCTCAGAAAGAAGCTTGTATTTTCCTGCTGGTATTTCGATCCAATTCATTCCTACCATCTAGCAATAGACGATAATCCAGGAGTTGACACTTCGCATAACAGCAAGAACTGACCTTAGTGTCTATCATAAACCGGAGTGTGTACGGAATATTACTCTCGAAGGTAGAATAAGGTTGACCGAGGGCGAAGAAATCTCGGAAGGAAATTTCACCCCGTTCGAACACACGTGGAGAGAAGTTAACACAAGAAAGGTGTATTACTCGGAGTTGACTTATCTCGAACTTTAGGAAGCGATTTTGGGTCTGTTATCGTAAACTTCATGAAGGGGAACCAGCCGTCTCCTAGATACCCCCAAATTGTGCGCTTATTCACAATTTCGATGTCGAGTACGTAGTCGGCTCCTGCGCTCTTCTAACTCAGCATCCCGTGTTAGATCTCATGGTGTGTATAGATTGAAAAGTCAACTTACATTTACGGCATCCGTGAAGGCATCCAAATCGGCAGTTTCGAAGCCGCGAGGGACAGGGATATAGAAATAAGGCATGAACTGGATGACATTGGCAAGTACACTGTTCCCGGCCTAAAATATTTTATATTAAGTAGCAGCTTCGAAAGCTATGTAGAACAAAAGACACCTCGGTGACGCCAAACATACGCAGCATGGTGCGTCCGGTATTGGGATCTGTGGCATTCCCAATATCCACCTGTTGAAAGACTGGCATGGATTAAGTTCGGGAGAAAGGAGTCGACGAGAGAAGACGCGCCAATGGAGTCCATCTTCTCGTTTATTGGCTTGAGCTTTGGGCGGGACCAGGAATCAGCGCCACCCTCAGAAGCTGAAGTATATCCAAGTCAACTAAGAGAGGTGACGAGGATGATCTTTGGAGACATACATGGACCATCTGAAGCATTTTGACTGAGCTGTTCTAGCACATCAGCAAACGACGAATTCTGCGTTTTCTGTGAACCAGAGGGAGTCAATTTTCTTCGCTTCGCTACAGGTTTAGCAGTCATCTCTGCTTCAGGTCTATGTAGGCATCCGCATAAGCCCCTCAGCTTGGAAAGTGGAAAGTGCGAGCTATTTACCTAGAGCCTCCGTTGACCTTCGGGATGGGCATAATAGAATGGTGCGGGGAGTAAAGATGGACGATCAATTGCATGAGACGCGTCCCGCCGTGGTGAGTGTAGTGTCGTGGTGACGCGTGTGGTTGTGTTTGTAGTATTTCCATTCTGGGATATACATATTTTTATGATCTATTTCCTACTAGTGGAGGAAGAGCTTGGTGCACTCTCTGATGGTATCTGCAGGCGACTGGACACTGTGTCCAATAGTCCTCGGATCCGTATAGATCTCGTGGTCATTCCCTCCCTGTCGGTGCGGGTCAACATATCTGCGTGACGACCAGCGTATCAGCCGCTGAGAACTCACCACCTGAGTCTTGTCTCCAAAAAAGTGGATCTCCTCGAACCCCTCGTTTTCAACGAATTGCAGACAGTAACGCTTGTCCCACCCATCAGGGAAAATATCAAAGGAGATCTGACCCCCGATAGAAAATGTCAGATTGAGGTCCCCTGGGCGATATTGCTCGCGGAGCTTTTCGATGAATGCGGCACGGATCTGGTGTTTCTGATCATGCGCGTTAGCCTTGTCGTTGTGGCACATGTAGGCCAACTGACTTTGTCGTATTCCTCGAATGCGTCACGCTCTTGTTTGCTGTATGGTGGAATCACTTAAGGGGAAGATACACGGCAACCTAATTGAGACATACGTTGCATTCCTGCCAATCGGGCTGACGTTTATCATCCCGTTTCGAAATTCGATAAACGTGCCCCTGGAAAGGCCTCGATCGAACGAAACAGTGGTTTAGATATCTGGTCACGAACCGCTTGATTGGAATGTCGATTTCAGACAAGTAGCGAAGTATGAAGTTGACGAGTCTTTTGTACTTTTCCTCCCCTACGAAGTTGATGAACGATTGCGTCGCAAGAGGCTTCCCGAGACGAAAGGCGGTTAAGCCATTCTCTGCGAACCCAAAGTCAAAGTCTTCGAGGACTGGTAGGACATTAACGATTGACTACGGTCTCCGAAAACAGTTATGGAACAAACCATTCCTGCCGTCCACGGCGAGCTGTTCACTGATTTTGGAAAAATCAGAGCCTCCGACGAACCCGATGGCGACATTTTGTCTGAGCTCGCGAAGAAATTTGACCATCTCCGGAGCGACTTTCTGTCTGCAAGGGGCCGTTGATGAAAAACTGGTCCGCGAGGACGATCATACCTGGGAGGTGACAGGGTGCCATCGACGTCGAATAGCACCAGCTTCTTGGTGGGACGACCCGCGAAATCTGAAGCGACCATGATGGTTGAACGGATCGATTAGATGTGGCGGTGCGGGACACATTGTCATTCCCCTCGAAGCGAGAGATGGCCCACAGATACAACGTGTTTTCTTTGCCATCCCAGTTGGTCGACACCCTCACGCCCAGGACCCTCATCGCACAACCCGCACCCCGTGATCCCTCTCCCCCTCCGCCAAAGGTAACATATGGCGCTGGCTGCAACATCTGCCTTGGGGCCGCTTTTGCAGATGTGGACGAACAACGTGTGCACTTCCGCACCGATTGGCACCGTTACAACGTCAAGATACGTCTTTCTGGAAGAAATCCTGTCACCGAGGTTGCATTCACTCAACTCGTCGGTGGTACGCGTCTCCTCGTTCTTCTTGACCAATGCACTGACTCTGCGCTTCCAACATCGCAGGCCTGGAAGATTCTCTCTCAGGTTCCGCTTCCTCCGATGACGAGTCCTCGGATGAATCAGACACCGTCACTGCACTTCTTAGAAAAATCAACCATACTTCCCTATCTGACTACACTGAGGACAGCACTTTCAGGGCTCCGCTAACAGCCCTTACCTGGTTTCACTCCCCACCATCAACACAGATCGGGGTCTACAGAATGCTATTTCCCCTCGACACCCCTCCATCGGCGTATTCGTCAGAACTGAAGGCAATGCAGGCCATTGTCGAGGGAGGGAGGAAATGGGCTATGTTCATGGTCGCTGGTGGTCATTTTGCGGGAGCTGTAGTCAGAGTGGGACCTGTCACCGATGAGCAGGATGAGATCGTGCAGACAAGGAAGAAAAAACCTCCAAAGCCAAAGCCAGAGACTGAAGTCTTGAAGCACAAGACCTTCCATCGCTATACAAGTAAGCCGGGTTTTCTTGACATAGGCATGCTCTAATAGAAACCCAGCTCGTAGGAAGCAGGGAGGGTCACAGTCAATTAACGATAATGCAAAGGGAGCCGCGATTAGCGCTGGTGCCATGCTACGTCGATACGGAGAGCAGGCACTACGTGATGTGAGTGAAATCGTTGAAATTTCATTGGTTTCACTGTGTAAAACCTTGACAGGATATCCGCAATTTGCTTCGAGACTGGGCGGAAGATATCCATGAGTGCGAACGTATCTTCGTTCGAGCAAATGTATCGAATCGACGTATTTTCCTTGACTATGAAGGGTGTGTAATCAGCAAAGGGGACGATAGACTACGGACCTTTCCATTCCCAACACGTCGACCTGTATGTTTTCGCCTGTTGTCGCAGAAATCATCTCATGTTGCATAATCCAGACTCAAGCAGAACTTACCCGATGTCTCCAGGAACTAGTGCAAGTCAAAGTTTCTCATCTCACCGAAGAAGCCCTCCGCGCTCAGGATGAGGCCTATCTTTCCTCACTTCCGAAACCAAAACCCCAACCAGCACAATCTGCTGTTGAAAGTTTAGAAAAACCCAGACCTGCTCGTCTGACTAAAGAAGAGGAGCTGTATCGCGAAAAATGGAATCGACTGCTTGACATGGTTTCTAAAGGCCGTCTCGAGCCTCTGAAACGGTTTTGGGAACGTGAAGGCGAAGACATCGGTGGCGTTGATGCGCCCATCCCGGAGTGGACGGGTGACCGGAGGGTGTCACTCTTGCAGGTTGCGGCGCAATCGGGGCATGAGTCAGTTGTGCAATGGTTGTTGTTTGATTTACACGCAGATCCAACGACGCCTGTTTCGCTCGCGTGGACAAAGGAAGGCGGGATCGAGTCGGATGCGTCCGATGTGGAGGTGCCTCCTGCCGGGTCTCAGCGCACGGCATACGACCTAGCGCGATCCCGCGCAGTGCGTGACATATTTCGACGGTGTGCAGCAGACCATCCTGATTGGTGGGATTGGTTCGGCGTTGCGCACGTACCGAGTGCGCTAAGCAAGGAGAAGGAAGAAGAGAGGGACGACAAGAAGAAGCAGAGGAGAAAGGGCTTGAGGGAGAAGATGCGCGAGAGGGAAGCACGGGAGCGGGAACGGGAGAAGACGTCGGAGGTGGCGGTCCCCGTCGAAGAGGCCCCGAAGGTGAAGAAGGAACCCCCAAGCGGAGCGCAGAAGCTGGGAGGCTCGTCTGGCTCTACGGACGGTATTTCCGGACTGACACCAGAGATGAGGGCAAAGGTGGAACGAGAGCGGAGAGCTCGGGCAGCGGAGGCTCGGCTGAAGCTACTAGGGGGACATTAATGTACCCGGCGGGACTTCGGCCCGGTAATGTGACGCGTGACCTGACGCGTTGCGCGCGAGTCACGTGCGCTTGTAATAACGATCTCTTTGTTGAAGACAGCGACCGGAACGAAATGGCCCCATCAAAACACGCCCGCATCGTCGAACACGACAGCGATGACACTGAGCCTGACACTCCCAGACCAAATCATCGCCAGGGTAGCAAGAAACGTATCGATCCCGACGCCAGCTTCTCCTCGGATTTGGGACGCGCCCCATTGAGAACAGTAAACATCAATGACGATGCAGCCGAGAAACGGCGGCGGCGAAAAAGCACCAAGTTAGTTGTTATCGAAAGCGCGGAAGCAGGTCCTTCCTCCGGCGACAGGATAGACACTGGAGAGAGCTCGCGAGCCGCACTAGCGAAGCAGAAACAGCAGCAGCAGCAGCTCAATTCTGCACTCCCTCCTCCGGTTATAAACGTACCCCTGGATGTCATGAACTCAAATTTCGAAGAGTGGATGAAGATGGCTACAGATAATGTATGTGACACATGTCAACTCGGCTTGCTTGCTCACTCTCCCCTAGAAAATAAACGCTGCAAACTCATGGAATTTTGCTCTCATCGACTACTTCCATGACATGTCCCTCCTCCGAAATAACACGGACAATTCGATCAATTTCCAGCGTGCTTCATGTACACTTGACGGCTGTGTCAAAATTTGGACGAGCCGTGTTGATAGCGTCGGCACCGAGACCGGCAAGCTGCTCAGTAACCTTGCCAACGAGAATATTGCAGCAGGCGAAGAGGATGAGGCCGCGTCCGACAATCCCGATGGTCAAGATACTTCCCAACCGAGGAAAAGGAAGAAAACCCATCGACCCGATTCTACTCTTGCCAAGGATGCCGGTCAACTTCGGAGCAAAAAGCTGGACCTTGAATTTCGCGTTGACCCCCTGTTTAAAAAGACTTGTGCTGACTTTGACGAGGGTGGTGCTCATGGGCTTCTTATGAATCACCTTGGAATAGGGGTCGGAGCCGATGGCGGTCTGCGCATTGTTTTCGATGCGAGTGACTCCGTGGCTAAGGTAGTAGACGAAGAGGAGCCAACACTTGAGCCTGAAGAAGACGTCGATCTGAGCTATCTAAGAAGTGGGTGATCAGTGTGGATTCTCTACGGAAATTTCTCTAAAATACATGCAATAGGTCATTTTTTTCCTGACCCGGAGATCCTAGACAACATAGCCATCGCACACTCCTTGGCGGAATTCTCGTTTACCCGTGATAATATAACGTTCGACGACACTACTCTCTATCGAGACGACACCCACGCTGAAGAGGAAGACGACAATGGGAACGGTGCAGGGTTCGATGCATTTGGCGACAACAATGCCATGGACGTTGATGGTGACGGTCTTCCTCAAACAGAAGACTTTTTCCAAGGAAACCAAGCCGTAGACGACGACTATGCAGGCGGCGGCGCATTCGGTGGCGATGACTATGGAAGTGGACATGATGGCTCTCCTGGTGCTGACAACCAACAAGGTCAGAATTTACGTCCCGGTGCTTTTGTGCCGTTTGATCCACGTCGAATACCAACTGAGCGGGATCTTGCCATGGCCATGACGGATGCTGACGGCGAGAGTGGTATTATGGGGTACTTTGACCAGAATATCATGAAGAACTGGGCGGGTCCCGAACACTGGAAGTTGCGCAAAGTCATACGGAAACGTAAATTGTGATGATGAACGTTATTTCACTCGCTAACGTACTTGTCCGCAGCGGATGCATCCGAGGTGGCGGCTTCCAAGCCACGGCGGGAGAAGAAAGAGGCGTTTAGGATTGATTTCCTGACACCATCTGAAAAGGATGTTAAAACGTTGTCGAACGAGCTGTTCGTTCCTGTAACTCGTGGGGCTGGTATCACCTTGCCAAACTACGGAACGGTTAAATCGACCGTCAAGAAAGGCGGACGAGGCAGGAAAGCCAAGGAAGAGAAGCGTGATACACACACGCTTCCCGATGACATGCACTTCTCCAGCAGACAGCTCGTGACGCTGTTCCTGAAGCCTAAGTTCTCTGTAGGTGTACCAACTCCTCAAATTCGACCACTACTCACTACCACTTGTATTTTCGAAGCTGAAAATGCGAGGACAAAGAGTTCGCTTTAACGAAGCTGGAGATGGCGAGGTGGATGAGAATTTCTGGGCGCAGGCTGCTGCCGACCAAGCAGCGGGCCGTCTAGCTCAAGAGGAAGGCGACGAGAGTAAGCGCCTGCACTATGAACTCGACCACAATTCTGATTCGCACCTCAGGCGGCGATGCACCAGTGCCGTTTAATACCCAGTTTTTCAACGACGATGACGACGGTGCAGCGTTCGACGACCTGTATGAGGGTGATGGAGACGGCGATGGGGTTGTGCCGAAAGACGCTGGAGAACAGGACCTCTTAGCAGCAACGCAAAGCATGACCCGTCGTGTCCGACCTGAATCCGTCAACTATGCTAAGCGCGCAAAGCGTGTGGATGTCAGGAAACTGAAGGAAAATATCTGGAAAGGGTTGGATATCAAGGTGACTGGGGGGGAAGAGCAAGAAGACGAAGAGATGGTGACAGCCTTCTGTCGTGATACCCGACCCGATCTCAGCTAAACCCTTTGCAGGACGTTGATGATCATTCCGCGGCTGATCCGTCAGGGGGACGGCAGTTCAGTCAAGTGATATCAGGCCTCCAAAGCTCCTATCCGAAAGACAAGATGGAGGAGATTAGCACAAGCTTCTGCTTTATTTGCTTGCTTCATTTAGCAAACGAACAAGGATTGAAGCTGCAAGGGTCATCGGGTAGTGTCCCTGACGACGATGGTGACGGCGAGGGGTCGTCCGAATTGCAGGGAGCAGATAAGGTTGCGGACATATGGAGTTTGAAGGTATGTTTCCCCCAGCTTAGGCTACATGCTCTTCGATTTGTGAGGCTGACTTTGATCCGTTTAGGTCTTCAGAGACCCGAATGCTACACCCGCTGCATGACGAGTGACTTATTTTATTATCCAGTGTTTTCATCTTATCGTTTGTTCAATCTTGCTGTCCTGTATATCCTCATTGTAGTTCTCTGCTGTTTGCAGCACACGGCGGATGCGACAGGCATCATGTTCAGATTGGTCTGATCTCCTAAGTACGGCAGAGGCCAGTAAAGAGGATCTATTCGATACAGCGCGGGTAAAGATACAGGCAAGGAGGTAAACCTAATGCTACAGTGGGTATTCATATTCATGCATGGCATATAACGATTGAGCATAAGTGTGAAGAGGGTTGCAACGCCCTTGGAAGGACGCCCGAGACCAACTTTTCCTCTGCACCACCAACCGTTCAGAAGCGGAGTTTCGATCGATGCTTAGAGCAGCCTGGCTTTCCAACAACGCCACATATTCTCGTGTTTGAGCTGGTGTCTTGCACTCAGCTCGAGATACTCCCGGTAGCCTCGCGCAGGAAGTTCGACCATGTCTGAGGTAGGGGTACGAAAAGGGAAGACGACGAGCAGATCAGATGGCGCGATGCGTGCTTGCGGAACTGGTGACGCTAGAAAGAGGCGTTCGCCAAACGGAGAGTAGGTGTACACGTCCAACCAGTGATCACGGCGGTTGTGGGAGCGTGCGGCTTGAAGAGGCTGATCAGAAAACGATACAACTTGTGGAGTCTTGGACGCGTATATATCTCACCTTGGATGACCATCACCTGGTGTTGAACAATGGCGATAGCGACTGTGCCGTGATTCATGATAGCGAAGGGAGAGATATTTGATACAGTAGAGGTCATATTTGATACAGTAGGGTGGATAGACTGAGGGTCGGAGACAAGAGAGCGACCTGAGAGCAGCGAAGGCGTGATGGTCTTGCCTGTCCGAGATGCCAGGTTTTATGGCTGGTCTGCTGAAGAGTGCTATTGTTCCTCGAGCGATGTGACGCACAAGCGAACGGCCCGTTATAGCCATCGCTCTCAGCCGACTTTTGCACGCCGTTTCCTCATAAAAACGTTCACAAGCGCACCCACATCCGGATGTCGAACACAAGGCCCTTGTTCTCTATCAGTGACTAGTGACTATCCAACACCCGTCATTATTATATCAAACATGGTCGTGAAGTGGCTTCCGAGCACACCCAGCATGCAGAGGCTCAGTGACCAAATCCAAGAAACAATGTCTTGTTTATGGCTTTGATCTCGGACGTGGATACTAAATAACCACCAGGCGCATTTCCGATAAAAGAACAAAACAGTGCAATGACGCATAATACAATACAGATTTTAGCCGTCAAAATGCGACAATTGCGCGGCGTATTTACTCCACCGCGGTCCGAGTTATGGCTCGGGGTCGGAGGCGGTGAGGCAGAGTGAGTATCAGCTTTCTGCGTGCTTACGGCGGTGACCATCCGGTGCCGTCGCCTCGCTCTGGAGTCGAGCTCGAGAAGATAATGGGCAAACCACTACACTTATTGATCGGTGTGTGAGCCCCTTTCCGCTGTCTGTTGCTTGTGAACGTTTGAATGATGTTCCTCCCGGTTTTTGTTGCATGAGTTATCATTTTGCTCAACCGGTGATGATGAGAGTGGAGTCAGTCTAGCTACACCGAGGTTACCTTTGAACAGATTCACTGTTTCGCTTGCTCTCTGGGAGACATATAATGGTATAATTAATAGCAGTCTGTAATCTTTTTTTTTGGACAAGCGATTATATTATGTAGCGACTGCATTGAGGAGCTAGTCCTACAATCAGCCTGTAATTTTAAACTAAAGGCACTCGTCGTGCTAGATCATGTCATAGGCGGAATTGTGGTTGCCAGCTTCCCTTGCTAACGTGATGAAGGCTAACTAAAATCAAGTCTTCCACCCTGATATGCTGAACTCCCACTTTCCAAATCCTCTCAGAACCGACTTCTAACGGTTTGTGCGACATTTTCTAGTAAACCCGTCAAAACGTTGACTCTGCTCTGTACGTTATGTGAGACTAGCGTACCTCGATGAATTGGACAGTAGTTTTCGCTAAGCTTTGTGCTAGCTTTTCTTTCGTGATCGGACCCTTCATCTTACGCCAATTTCGCGAAGAGATTTGACGTTTGAATGAGGAATATCCGGGCCACTAGTGTACAATGGTCGTCAGCCATGATAGGCCGGACGGTCGCTCAGTGCTCACTCACGTTTATCCTGATGGATACCGATGGTCCACAATCCTGCAAGACCGGGACATCTTTGTCCACGAGGCGCCGCGTCTTCCTGTTACGGACCTCCTCGAGTGGAATGCCCCACTCGAGCGGCTCCTTTGTTACGAAAATAATCGGCGGTGAGAGAGAGACTCGCTCAAGGTACCGTTCCTTGTCTGCCTCTGTCAAGGGCTTGTACAATGCTTGCGGCACGAATTCGTCAGATCCAGTGACGACGATGGCGCCCACGGGAATTTTCTTCCACAAGTTGTAGCACTCCCGGGAGGGGCTTTGACCAACCGCCTACAACGTTGTAAGCGATCGGTCATCCTGGATAAAATGAACATGCTTACATGTGACGGAAATTCTGAAGTGCCTCCCAGAGATGTATTAAGCCCTGCTGGCGAGATCAAGCTGGAGTGCATGAAAACTCCTGGTTGACAACGCAGGGCGGAGCAGTGAAGCGAGTGATCCCAGGATGGGTTTTGTCGCGGCTAATCTCGGTCCCTGGCGGCTCGGTCTGGGGTATGGTCAGGGCCATCAGGGTGGGGTACTGTTCCGTGACGAAACCGTCCTTATACATCTCACTCAAGTGCGAGACCGTAAGTTCGTTTGGTGCAGATGGTTCGCGAGAGGGAAATTGACCCATAGCCGATGCGAGCCGTAGGGTAGTGACATTCTGGACGCGAATATCACCAAGGATTGCCCAAATACTAGTACTAGCGTCTGATGGACCAAGGAACGGCCGGTTGTATGTCCTACAGAAGCAGTCGCTTAAGGGGTGCGGATTCTGAGGCTATGGATTAATCAGTGCTGATCCAGAAGAATCCCATGGGAGTTACCTGGAGACACTGCGTCAACCCTGTTATCTTAGGGAATAGCCCAGCGTTGTGATCAGAGAGGGGGTAGTAATCCTGCGTCCCATTGAGAATTGGTTGGTGTTTAACATCTGCCGTGCTAT
Organism: Boletellus pseudochrysenteroides; assembly: GCA_038090975.1. Classification (NCBI taxonomy): domain Eukaryota; kingdom Fungi; phylum Basidiomycota; class Agaricomycetes; order Boletales; family Boletaceae; genus Boletellus; species Boletellus pseudochrysenteroides. The sequence continues at coordinate 15,199 of JBBPNQ010000137.1, forward strand.
CACACATACTAGTAGGAAAGAGCCGATGGAATTGTTGTGAAAGACAATGGAGATGGAGAGGGGCAGGAGCAGGACGCAAACCTATCGCAAACCTTTATATCTTCGTCATACCCTGGGAATGCGGCAGTCGCTGGCATCCATCTTCAGTTCAGTCGTGCAAAACAATGATACTGGGCGCAGGGGCCGTAAATTAGAAACTGGGGAGCATACTCCATTTCGAGTGCACGGGGGCTCTACACGACACATACCTGGCCAGGTGATCCGTAGTTCCAATCGACGTTCGATCAACTTGCGAATTGGGTTGATACCCATTTGGATTACATCATGTAGAAGATGACTGGTACAGCAGCCAACTTCCTGTGATCCAAGCTGCCTCACCGTCCCCGAGCCAGGGCGCATAGTGGTGTTTGGTGGCAAGTTTTCCATCATACGAGTTTGTAGCGGGCTACTAGCAGCCTTCTTGCCATATCTAACCCCACGTCAACACTAATTGTGGATAACCGATATTCAAGGATACCTTGTACCGTTCGTGGTTCTATAAGAAAGTATCATGACGAACACGTGACTACCCGGTAACACACCTACTCCCAAGTACTAGCGACCAAGGGGCCCGAGTTTGCCATCACTATTCGTAAGAGTCTGACCACAGCTTGGCGGTATTCATATTCTGAGGTCCGTGCGTATGCCGTGATCCGTGGAGTATTCCGGTAGAACTTGGCATCACACAGGATATCCTATGCCAGAAACGCTACGTCAGAAACGAATGCGAATGAGCTATTGTCAGAGGGATGATGAGCACCGAGTCTCTGAAGAACGGGCTTCGAAGACGGCTTGAATCAAAAGGGAACCATGTAACTTCTCACCTATCGCTAAGTTTTGGTGCCATTGCAAACGTTCAAGTCTCTCCAGTTCGAAGATAACCGGTTACCTTAGGGCCGGAGGTGCCGAAAGTAAGAATCAATGCTAGCCTATGTCCAAAGCTGACAGTTTTCTTGGCTTTTGTTTTTTTGAGAGAGCGGCATATAGGATGCGAGATCCACTGGTACCGGTAATGGTCCAAATGGAGTCCCGGGCCGTTGGTTAACGAAAGCTGTGGACTAACTCTGGAAACTTGAGGCCAGCGCTCGTAGGCCTAGGCTTGTCAACATGCATACTGGATGACACCACATGCTGTAGTCCAACTACAGTGTCACCACTGGCTAGAAGGCTTAAGCATCCCTTCTATCTAGTTAAGTTTTGTCCTACTAGTACATAGTAGGGTTTGGATTCGATTCAGACTTGGGACTGAATTCTTTCTTTAACAAAATAAACAGACAGAGAGAAAGACATTGAGCATATCCTCTTGGGATTACAGTGCGTGCTGGCTCCGATTAGGGTGGGCAGTGATCCATGGTCAAATGAAAAATGGGTTGGAAGTATTATTCCCGGCCCCGGGACAGACGCCGATATCACTGTATAGTAAATGAGATTCAGGAACCCAAACATCTTATGTCGAATTGTTGCGCTCGGGGTATTATTGTATTAGCTTTCAGTCCGAGCAGGGGCAAAGTATGTATCACGGCGCCTCGGGAGTAGACGATCTGTAGGTGGTTGGTACTAGTTGCAAGCCTGTTCATCTCCACTGGTAGAGTTACCGACAAAGTCCAAGAACAAAAGGAGAGGACGGTGTAGTGTGTTCTGCCCCCAACGAATTGGGTCGAGTTGATTGCGCAAAAGTAAAATTGGAACCCCAGAAATTGTGCTACAAAGTAATAATCATGACGTAGGAACTAATGCGAGAGACTCGTCCCACTGGTAAGGAGCCGTGGAAAATTGACTGCGAAGGCGAAGTTGAGGTTGCCAACTCCCTTTCGATACATGGTGGAGGGATACCAAGATGAGATCCTCCACCCTGATATGTCGTTTTCCAATTTTCCACCTCCTATCAGAATCCGCTTCCATAGGTCTATCTTGCGCAATCTGAAACTAACGTCAGCGAAGATCGGATGTATAGTCATTGAATTTCAACTACCTCTGCAAAACGTCGAATGCAAGTGGCAATATTTTTCGCGAGCTTAGCTCTGGTAATATGACCCTTTGACTTCTTGAAGTCCATTGTCGGAATCTGCTTTGACCATGGTGTGTACCCAGGCCACTAGAGAACAGTGTTAATGAGCTGGCAAAGTGTCCTGGGTAGCTTACGTGCCTGGACGCGGATCGAAACAGAAGGTCCGCAGCCAACAAACATACGATCGTCCCTGCCCTCCAGGTGTCTAAGTCTCTGTTTAAGGGCATCATCTAGGGATATGCCCAATTCGGATAAATCATTCGATCGGAATAAGATGGTTTCTTGCAACACCACGTCCCGAATGTACCGTTTCCTGTCGGCTTCAGTATACGGTTGGTAAACCGCCTGAGGAACGAAGTCATTCGTCCCATATTCCTCGATTACCCTCTTCCATTCAAGAATGTGAGGCATTGGTACCTGCGTCGCTTCGTCCTAACGTCAAAATTAATTGTCGCCCATTGCATCAGGTAAAACAGTTACTAGTTCTATGGGAATGGGGAATGGGGGAGGATCAGACATATTATCCCTTCCAAACTTTGACGAGTAGTGTGACAGGGGTGATGCCGGGAGAGGAGATGGCATGCCGAAATCCTATAAACCAGATAAGTTAAAAGCGATAATCCTATATATCTCGTACACATACCAATATCAGCGATCCCCTTTCTGCGGGAGCTGACTGGGGAGAGGAAATGTGGACGGATGACTGCAGACCGAGGCATAATTGAAGGGAGGGTGTTGCTAATACATTGGTCAGAGAAGTGCTTGACGCTGTGGAGCTCTCTGAATCATTCATTTGGCAGTAATTCAGTTGGGTATTTATATGAAGTTGGTTAGGTTGTTGCCGTTGGCTGTTTGACATATGTCCCGGAAGATACGATGCACTCTGAGCATAAGATGTATCTATGAAAGGAGCCGGATGAAGAAGATCGATGGACATCTACATGACTCAGCGATTACTACGTCTGGATGAATATCATAGTACTCACAGTGGGATGACTCGGAAGGAAACCATCCATGTCTGCAGGATCGGCGGAAAAATGGGGGTGATATACTGTGTCGTATTCGATGTCGCCCGATTCCACATGGAAGTCATCATTACCCATCGGGCTATAAAGGCTGGAGTATGAGTCTGGCCAGTGACCCAGATCCCCATTCATGGTGGTGAACCGACGGTGATGGATGCAACTCAGTTGGACACGGTTTTATACGCAATCGCTGGTGCTGACTCTGATGCATGATTCACAGCATATTGCTGTGATGCAGCGATTGCGGCGCGCGACGCATGTGTCCAACACCTGCAAAGAGCTAAGGTACAACCCGCCGAGGGCCGGGTGAAGATTACGGCACACACTGTGCTACTAGGTCTTGCCACATGCCCACTAGTATCGCGATTCCGAGGTTTTGAGCATTCATCCAGGAGAAATACTTGCCTTGGACGAGAGTTCTAAATTGTCATTCTAGAAAAGGACAGCCACTCCCGAACGAGCGACCGGTGAGGCATAGCACTAGGCAGCGCACTGGCGGAGCTACATCAGTCATGGAAAGGAGAGGGTAGCAGTGGGAAACTGAGAAAGTCTTGGTGAAAATTAATGTACCGTCCTAGGAGGTTACGACAATTTGGAGTATGAGTGGTTGGCAAACGCATGCACTGCCAAATTTGGGTTGAGTCTTCCAATCATGTCCTCGCTGGCAGGTGCGCTCGACGAACCCGTGCGCTACAACCGGAGCTATCCCTCTGCACTGTCCTCTGTCGCTCACGACCAAGATGTTGACATGGAACCTTCTGGAAATGAGCCAAAGGTCAAAGAGGAGCCAAACCCCACCCTGGGACGGGCTGTGATGCACCGGGATGGTGGGGACGAGGTCATGGACGACCTTTTTGGACAGGAGGCAGACGGAGACGAGACTAAACTGGGAATCAAATCCGAGACGTGCGTTTTCGTTTTGCCCCGCAGCATAGCTCCCTGTGCTCATAGTACGTGTATACAGAAGCTTGGCCGCTACACCTGCAGGATCGGGGTACGACTCCGATGAACTTTCGCAAGCAGAAAGAGACCACCGAAGAGCGTTAGAATACATGGAAGACGATGAACCGGCCCCCGTGGTCCCTGAGATCCAAGAGGCCCAGGTTTCCATACCAAATATACCAATCCCGAGGACCTCTGACGGTGATGTAAAACACACCGTTCCGTTTCTTGACATAGCATTCATCGCTGTCCTAGCACTGGGTGATTCGTGTACCTAACTTCGTCAAAGTAGACTCAAAGCCGTTTCATCCCGACACCTACGTAGGTCCGGAACAGGACGAAGAAGACTCCCACCCAAACGAGAGCCTTCGGGAGAAAAGCATGTCCATAAAGCTGAGGGTAGAAAATACCGTGCGATGGAGGTGGATCAAGGACGAATTTGGCCAGGATGTGAGTGCCTATCTACTCACATCAGCATCTTTTTTATGTGGAGTGCAGAGACGCCAAACAAACAGTCGGATCATTCGTTGGTCTGATGGTTCCTTGAGTCTCCGGTTAGGCAAAGAACTCTTTGACATTAACCAGACTATCGACACTTCTGGTGGTGTAATTCGTCAGTCGATAGGAGGTTCACAATCAGCTTCTCAGAGTACTCCCTCTGCATCTCAGCCACCCGGTCTGAAACCTCAAGGTTTGACGTATCTTGTTGCACAGCACAAGAGGTCGGAAGTCCTTCAAGCAGAAGCCGTCATCACCGGTTACATGACCTTGCGACCGACTGGTATGCAGTCTGAGACGCATCGTATGCTTGTCCGCGCAGTCGGTCAAAAGCATAGCAAGGTTGCGCGATTGCGCATGGCCCCTGATCCCACTATGGACCCTGAACGAGAAAAACAGGAACTACTTAAGCTTTCTGCCAGGAAATCCAGGAGGAAAACGGATGATTCAGGATTCGGAATGCGCGGAAAACGGAATTCCAGCCAAAGGAAGCGTTCAGGTCATGATGTTTGGACAGACGATGAAGAGCCAGAGTATGAAGGCTCCGAGGATGAAGATGACACGCGCGCCGCCAAACGAAAAGCAGAGGCGCGCAAGGGCGGCGAGTATCAGGAAGACGATTTCGTTGTCGCTGACGAGTCAGACGAGGACGGTGGGCTTGGGGGAGGTTCGGGCAAAAAGCGCCGTCGCCGTGAGGAAGAGGAAGAGGATCCTTTGGATCGCTTGGAGGCAAAAATCGACCAACAGCAGGAGGAAGAGCGGAAAAGAAAGAATCACGACCGTGGTGATGATGACCATGATATGGATGTGGAGAGCGAGGAGGAAGAGGAAGAGGATAGGGTGCGCAAAGCTGGCTCGGGTGCACGAAAGATAAAGAGAACATTAACCTTTAAAGAGGATGAAGAAGAGTAGAGCACTGGATCGTTTTTTCGTTCATCTTGTAGGTGCCATTAGTATTTATGTACACCAACACCATTATCTCTGCGACGTTCTGTCTTGATCCCACCTTTCAGAAGACTGGATACTGTGCACTACAGTTTGATTCTCCTCATTATCTTCAAGGAGGTTGTGAAGTGTGAATATAGCATGTTCACGCAGATCTAACCATTGTCATTCCTGATCGATCCGCATGGCAAATTGGGCGACGCACAGGGATTGCGTTCATCCACGACACACATGTTCATGACCACAGCGATGCCTTCACAATTGCGAATTGTATCTTGTATCTTCCTGTCTTTGTGGCACAAAACGCCCAATAGACGCACGAGGTCACGTTTTACATACGAGAATCCCGTTGGATCTGTGTTCCCGGAAATACTTTGGATGGCCTTAGAAGATGGGACTGGTTTCCCGAAATTAATCCGCGGGAGGAAAACGTCCAGAAGCCGCAGCAATTCTGTTGCAGCATCCCAGTCCAACCGCGCTGACATTCGATGTTTGATACACAACTTACCTATGGTGCATACTGCTATATCTTGACCATGTGATGAAACCGCTCCCCGAATGAGTAGCGACAATTCATCCTTTGAGTACTTTCCGATGAAATTTCCTTCGAACTCTAGCATAACGCTGATAAGGCACTGGGCCACGAGAACAAGTGCCTCGCATGTTTTTGGTAGGAGGAAATCGAAGGCACCATGGTCTGATGAATCGCTATCAATTCCAGCCATATTATCTGTCCAAATGGAGTTTTTGACCGCCTGGATGGAAAATGTGCAAAGCTCGAAAAAGCATGCTGTCAGCATAGGGCACATCCCCACGAGTGCTGTCGACGCGTGTGAGGAGTGGAGGTATGAGTCTAATAGCTTGAGTAGTGTGGTTTGGTGGGGTGCAATAATTTCATCCTGACTTGCAGTACTATGTATCAACCATTGCTCAAGAAGGTGAGAAGAGACCATACACTTTCAAGTTCGCATACAACTTCGGAGCAAATCCGCCATCGAATAAATGCGCAAACAGCTTATACCTAGAAAAGTCACTCAGTATGTAGTTCAGGGTAATGAGCATACCGAGTTCACATATAATCAAATGCTTTTCCCCCGTCACTAGATTCCTCTGCGTCATATAAAGTAACCATACGGTCCAGAAGTGCAATGCATAACCTAGCACCAACTTGCGTCTGAGTAAGTAATCCCCTTTTTCGACGGGCAGGGTAAGACCAAGAAAGGTAACACTACAAATTGCGTACCGCCGATAGCTGCTCTCGTGGATACAATTGATCAAAAGCACAAGGAGTAATAGGATTGTTCGAGTATCTGGCGAACCCAAAAGTCGACTTCAGGTGGTCAGGGGAGGTGGCTGCACAGCAATCCCAAACAACTCAGCGCTCACATGAACACGACCTGTTCCTCCGGCAGGTTCAAGTAAGTCTCCCATAGACAAGTCATGAGGTCATCATTTGAGGTTACCATGTTTGAAAGCGTCTGGACCAACATACGTGTAGCCGGATATGCTGTAGGGGATATAGATAAATTGGTACACTTCTATGAAGAAGTTTCGCTCACACTGTGGATCCTGTGTTGCTGTCCAGGAGCTATAAGCGTGAAGGATGCGCCGCAGAGAAGGTTCGCTCGTACTTGGAACTCTGAATCGGTCTTACTGTCGTGAAAAACACTTTTATGAGCTCACAATGTATTTTGCTGGTTGCTCGGTGCAGCCGCGACAAGATTTCTGGTGAACCTCGCGAAGCTCATTACGAGACATCGGGTTAAGGCATCGCCCTCATCAAACGCGACCTGTCTAGCCAGTGCATCCCATGCCTGGTGGAGGCTGGGCCAAATGGGCGGGTTATCGGTGCCTATTTGTGCCCTATCCATAAATTAGTGGCTGAAGTATGGGTATGAGGGGCACATACCTGAGACTCTCGTCCAGAGCAAGATCTTTGGCAATATTATCCAACTCGGACACGGTCGTGACCATGGAGATACCATCCCTACCCTTTGCAGTGAGAAGCGCCTCGCAGAATCTGCAAACGTTTGTGTTGGCAGAGAATCCACCATGATCCATCGTCGTCGACCGTGTCAAAGGCTTGATTAGGATACCAAACGTTTCCGCGACACGCCCTTGCTACAGCATGCTACACTACTCCCTGGCAACATGATAATGCGTGGCTATCACATACGAATTGTCGTGCAGGGAAAAACAGAAATACCTCAGTCACATCCCCCCGTTGTCGATACGTTTTTACCGAAATCAGTGTTCGAGCATCTTCCATCTCAGCCTGCAAAGCCGACCTCGAGAAGGAACGCGATCTTCAATTCTCTTCATAAAGACTACAGATTCGGCCCCATCCGGTTGGATTGGATTGATTTCGAGAACATGTCCGTCTATGCAGGTAAAACAAACGAGAATGTCAGGGGTACGCACCCACAGCAATTATCCTGACAAAGTTGAGAATGTTTTGCTGCTAGGGCCTGCTACCGCAACTTTCGTTCCGCACCCCCGCACCAAGTCTGGCTCCACCAACTTGCCGGAAGGGGTTGTGCATGTTTACCGCGACTATGATGGACGACCAGATGCCGACAAGCTGGCATCGTCAAGAGAAGTAAACCTCGACGATGGTGTCACTCTAGGCGTTCTCGCTGTTCCGTCGTGGATGACACCCTCAGATTTCCTTGCATTCGTGGCGCCAGCTGCAGAAGGAATGGCGCATCTTCGACTGGTCCGGTCCGTGTTCTTCCTGTGGCCTCGCTTCCGGCTTATAGTGACTTTTCAGATTGCAGGGACTCCATGCCCAACCGTTTGGTGGCCCTCATTAGGTTTCGACGGCCGGAAGAGGCGACGGAATTTGTGGAGGCTTATAATGGCAAGCCATTTAATTCGATGGAGGTAAGTACTTTGTCGATGCCTGTGGGGCGCCATCTCAAGCCTGCTTCTAGCCGGAGACATGTCACGTTGTACGCGTTTTATCTGTGGAAATTGACACAGATGACTCTGTGTCCGCGGCGATATCTCGTTTAGGCTCTCCACAATCCCTGGCATACGAACTTCCAACTTGTCCGGTGTGCCTCGAGAGAATGGATGCCGCGGTCACGGGTCTGATTACCGTTCCTTGCTCTCACACATTTCACTGCATGTGCCTCAGTAAATGGGGAGATAGCCGGTTCGTCCATCATCCCAAACACATTTCAATTCCATTCACAATTTATTTATAGGTGTCCGGTCTGTCGATACTCTCAGACGCTACTGTCCTCACATCCCACGACATCGCGTTCGCGTACCGTTCCATTTGCAAATGCAGCCACGCCGTCCATCTCAACTTGTGCCGATTGTCCGTCCACAACAAATCTCTGGATATGTCTCATTTGCGGTAATATTGGCTGCGGTCGCTACGGTCGTGCCCACGCCCACGCCCATTATGAAAGCACAACGCATCTTTACGCCCTTGAATTAGAGACCCAGCGTGTTTGGGACTATGCCGGTGATGGGTATGTCCACCGACTGATCCAAAACAAGGCAGATGGAAAGTTGGTCGAGCTTCCCTCTGCTTCGTCTTCCATGGGCATGAACTCCAGGGATGATGATACACCAGGACCGAGTCACGCCGATGCTCTTAGCGCGGAAAAAATAGAAGCTATTGGCATTGAATATTCATATCTGCTCACATCTCAGCTCGATTCCCAGAGGTCTTTTTATGAGGAACAGATTACACACTTAAAGACGCAGGTCAGTGAACTGCAGAGCGTGGTACAGAACCTTGGCCGTGAAGTGGAAGAAGGAAAGGCCGATGCGTTAGCACAAGAACAGCTGCGCCGCCGCGAGGAGGAAGAGAAACTAAAGGTAATATATCAGGAAAAGCAAAAGGTGGGGAAGAGGGCAGATAAAGCTGCCGAGCTCACTCGGAAGTTTGAGAAAGAGCTCAAAGAAGAAAAGGCAGTCAGCGAGGGTTTGCTAAAGAATTTGGGAAAGATGAGGGAAAAGGTGGAACTCTCGGAGAAGCAGAGGCAGGAGCACGATGCAAAAATATCCGAACTACAAGATCAGCTCAGGGATGTCATGTTCTTCCTGGAAGCGCGCACGAAGATCGAACAAGGTGGAGGTACTGAAGCTGAGGCGGCTGGAGGTTCTGTAGAACTGCCTCCGCCTTCGGTACCTGTCAGCAAGAAAAAAAAGGGGAGGAAGGGATAAGGCGAATAAGCAGTTTACAGGCCCGTGTCCGATACAAATAATGATATTTGAATCCCCTTACTTCAGCCCGATGAGCGCATCGTTGGAAACAAGTGTGATTCTAGTCTGACTCGGAGATGGCTAAACAGGGACTGGAAGCTCGGCCGTCAGGGTGCCCGGTTTCCGACCTGGGATGTTTGCCTTTCCAGAAACCTGAAATGAAATGGAACAACTTTCATCGTTTCCACCGTACAGGAAGTAGCTTGGCGCAAATTCTGCTTCTCCAATCCTCCAATTCTAGAATATTTGATAAATGATGGAATGTGCAAAGATTAAGGAACATTATGGAGCGACGGATTCCGTCGCTCACGTAGCAGTCCGATGGCGGAGGGGTGCGTCTTCTATAGCTGTGCTCGACGCATGAGGAACAATGTCGGAGGCACTACTGCTTTCCGTGGTGTCTTTGTGTCGAACCAAGACATACTTGCGCGTGGGCTGGCGCGGCCGTGGTATCTGCCGAGAGTCCCAAATCATATATAGTACGATCTCGGCGAGGGCGACAATTAGCGCCGCACATACAGCCGACAGCGCTCGCTATCAACAGCTGTGTTGAGCCTGACGAACCAGACGGGAATAGAATAGTCCGCATACCCATTCAAGTTGCATCCCCGTATGTTCGCTCGCCCACCAGGTTGCAATCCCGGTTCCGATGACGCTCAGGACAGCGTTAACAAGGGTAGCGATGGCCTTTCTGTCCTTGGTCTGCAGACGTTGTTCCTCTTCGGGGTCTTTGGCCGTGTAAGGAGGGAAATGCTTTTCAGGCGAGGTGCGGGTACCGGCGAGCAACGAGACCATCGTGTAGGACTGTGGGTCGAGGGGTGGTGAACAAGCTTGCAGGGCTGCCTTGCCATTTGAAGTCTGGCACCACCTTGATATCTTCAGGATGAGCTCGTATGGGATGGCTGGTGCGGCTGTCGCATTCACTTCGGGGGACAAGCGGGGGGTGAGTTGCTGAGACACTTCATCTGGCAGAATCTGCAGAAGAGCCGCCAATGTGTCTCGGAGGTGCAGCTCCAATGAAACAGTCAGCATGGAGGTGGTTCAATGGTGACAAAAAGTGCTTAAAATCTCCGCTTTGATCTTATCGTCCAACACACTGCACTTCCTGGTGAGTTTTCTTGGGTGTTACAGACAGCGTGACCATCTTCTATAAACCTATTGTACAACGTCCATGCATTCTAATGAAAGCTCATTGGACCTTCTCAACTCCTGGGGGAAGTTTGTAACTGCCTTGACGTCTGACCTACGACCACAGATGCTCGAATCAAGTCAACGAACGTCAACCGCACTCGATGTCTTACCTCGTCAAAGATTTCCATTTCCAACAAGCTCTTGTCATGACCCCAAATGTCGCTCTGCGCTTTTCCGTCTCTCACGCACCGCGCAACTTCATCTGCCTCGAAGTACCACCCAACCCCGACGTATTCAAACTTTCTTGTCTCTTCTTTCACGACCGTCCCCGGCTTGCCCTCCTGGTAGTATTGCACAGTGAACGAGTTTGGGCAATAGATGGGTGCAGCAATAGCGATCGTCCCGCGCTCATAGCGAATGATAACGCCAGTTTGGTAGGGAGCCACGTTGATGCTGCAACTCAACACTGCCTGTGCTGAAAGTGTGTTTGGAGCGGAAGGCGAATCAGGTGAGAAGGTGACTGTGAATGAGGTATTGCGATCGACTCCCGTCAGCGGCATTTTGAGCATGGTGCCTGTGACGTTCGAGGGTTTCGCCCCCTTGTTAGAAGGGTGCTCGTACAACGCAAGGATGGCCTGAAAACGGAAATGAGACTGGGTGTTGTGACGGGAAAGCAATTGACGTACCCAGATCAACGGGTAAGGACCACTAAATGCCAATAGTTGGGTGAGATAAATCATGTCTTCCGCCGATAGTTCCACCTACAGGTCGAGCAGCGCTCCACCTCCCAGCGCAGGGTCAAGAATTCGGTGCGTAGTTGGGAGCTCTAAGACGAGCGTGACATCGACAGCTGAGTGTGGTCGGTCACGGTTACTCACTACTCAGTCCGAAGTCGCCAGACAAGTCAGCCGTTAGAGCGAGGGGTTCTCCCAGGACACCACTTTCTGCGATCTTCTTGACCTCTTGTGTGAGCGGCTGGAATCTTGTCCAGAGGGCCTCCATGAAGAAAACGCCGTGTCTTTTCGCGGCTGCGAGGAGGGACAGGAGCTCTGCAGCATTTGACGTGACTGGCTTCTCGCAGAGTACATGCTTCCCTGCTTTGATGCCATCCAAAGCATTTTCATAGTGTAACGTGTGAGGAGTGGCTGATGTATCAGCGTGAGCATGTTGTGACCAGCTACAAAGTAATATTACCACTGACCAATGTAGATGGCATCAACGTTCTTTGTGGTCTCTTTGTGAACCAACGGTTTTCACACTGCGAGGCACAAATGACGGCTCACGTTGTCCGCATAGACTTCCGCGTAGCTGCCGTATGCCTTGATGGACGGATCTCCGTTTGCATGTTCAGCGATGAACTGGACTGCCGAATGCATGCTCCGAGAGCCGACTGCGGTCACTTTGTGTACCACGTCGTGAACGTCACGACTATATGTACAAGTCAGAGAGCAGGAAGCGTAACCCGGAACATTTTCGCCTACGTCTTGGGAACGATGAGGACGTCCTGCCGACATCTAGATCAGATGCAGCCTGTCTGAATGTTGAGGACACTTACCCTTACGAAAGCACCGGAAATCTTGGCGGTGGAAATGATGCCCCAACATAAGACAAAAGGTTGAGTTGATGCCATGGCGAACTAAGGTAAAGGGAAAAGACGGGATCCCGATGACCTTTTTATATATCCTTTGGCACCGGCTGGCCACTCTGCCGGCCATGTGGGGGAATGCCTACGATAGGTTGATCAGCTGTTTTTCTTTTACCACTGGGCACGTACAAGATGACCACCGAGCAAGACCGTGACGCTGAGCAGGCGCTCAAAGACGTATTGATCACCCTCTTCGAACACTCTGATGTCCTTGCACAACACCTGCTTCCCGAGCTGCTCGCTACCCAGCGCGACCGGCCCCGCGTGTACCGCCTTCCCGATATCGAGAGTGTCCTCAGCAAATCCATGGACATTATCCGGGGCTGGGATTCAGAGCTTCGGGCTCAGTTTATCGGAGGGCACCCAAGGATTGGGGAGACGAAGAATCTCTCCGTCCTAAGCTCCAAAGAGCAGAGCGGAGGCACATCACAACCAACCCCTCCAGAGGTCCTCGCGCGGCTCGTGCACCTGAATGCATGTTACGAACGCGCATACCCCGGGCTACGATACATCACATTCGTCAACGGTCGAGGTCGAGCCGTGATTGCGGAAGAGATGGAGGACAAGCTGAAAATCACGCATTCTTTATCGCCCGACGTAGAGAGTTTCACGCCTGTCGAGAAGTACAGTCACGTTTGGTGTCAGGAACTTGACAGGGCGGTCGAGGACGTTGGACGCATTGCCCAAAGCCGGCTAGCCAAGCTGACCTGGTGAGCAAGGGTCAAACTATCTGTGTCATGTTGATCTGATAACAGGTAACGAATGAGTGGCAGCGACGTACAACGATGCGCATGACAAGCAGCCATGCACATCGAACTGAACGAATGAGGAAAAGGAAGGGGCAGGGGTAGCAATGTATGAAAGGAACGAACAAGGGGCAGTATTGTACAACAAGGGATCCGAAATACACAAACCTCCGGTATAGGGAAATAAGAATACGACCATAAAAAAAAAGAAACTGCCACTAACGGGCGGAGCCTTGTCGCATGGATGGCTGACCGTTCTCTCGCATCTCTCTGCGCTGCGACGGCGAGGATATGAGAACGCGCAGAAATATAAAGCAAGATGGCTACCTTGAGGACTTCTCGTTTCCTGATCTCCCATTCTGGATTCTGATCGCAAAGCTCTTGGTAGAATTGATCCACCAGCTGTGCGTGCATCTCCTCCTTTTCCTTGATCTTGCGGATATTCTCGTACAAATCCGTTCGGGCTTTCATCCGGGCTTCGCTCCGTTCTTTAGCCTGCCGCGCCCATTCTTCGCGCTCTTTATTCCGCCTCCCGCGTTCCTCGTCCCAGGCTTCCTTGTTCAGCTGTGCGCAATGTATGCGCTCATCATAGGCCTGGGGAAGCTTATCAACGCTTGCGGACATGGCGAGCACATCAGGCCGACCTTTCGCTTTGTCGAATCACTCAGAACTTGGAAAGCTTCGCAGACCTGCAGACGCTCAGCATAAGCACTAGAGCACAAAGGTAAACGCGTAACTGCATGATGTCCATACGTTTCTGAACTTGCCCTCTGTGGCTCTCCTCTCGCGGTCGCTCGCTGTTGGCTCGAGCTTGTCTGGGTGTGTTTCAAGTGCCTTTGTCTTGTACGCCTTCCTCACTGCAGGACAGGTAAGAAAAAGAGGCATGGGGAGAACGAGCGGAGTGAAACGGACGAACCATCGTCTGTGGTCGCATCAGTTGGTATCCCGAGGACATCATATAACGTCAACCCGACTGGCATTGGCGAGCAGGACTTGGTTAGCTCGAGGGCGATGCAGGGTGCGGATACAAAACGGACCCGAACTTGGGATATGATGGAGTCACGTGGTTCCGAGTCTATCCAAAGTTTATCAATGCTTCGGGAAGATGGTCAGCAAGGTGAGCTTTGACAGTACAGGCTGTCTCGGTGCTGCAAGCGTTGCCGTCCAGCATGTCGTCAAAGACCGCCTATCCCCTACTGATGAGCAGTGTCGCCGCGTTCAGGATCGTGCTCGACTCCCACTGTCTTCCGACAACCTTCCTGCTTTCGTCGAAGGAGAGGCACCGTTTGAAGTGCCAGCTGCAGGCAAGTCGTGCAGGACCTGGTACAAGGTCTCTAGGGACCTCAAGTCTGGCATCCGACCCTCGCCCTCCACGGTGGTCCAGGTTGTCCCCACGAGTACATAGAAATCGTCGCCCGATTGACTACCCTCTACGACATCCCTGTTGTATGATCAGCTCGGAAACGGTCGTTCCACCCATCTCCCGGCGATACCGATTTTTGGACCGTAGACTTGTTCGTCAACGAAATCCATAATCTGTTGGATCACTTGGGTATCCACGATGATTACTGCGCACTGGGTCGGTCTCGGGGGGAAATGCTCGCTGCGGTCTTCGAAACTCAGCAACCCAGGGGATTACACAAGTCTGCTCTCGTTGACTCCCCTGCGAGCATGAAGTTGTGGATGGAAGCAGCAACCCTTTTGAGGCGTAAGTCGCCCCAAGACGTCCAGGATGCGCTCAATAAGCATGAGGCCCGAGGTACCACCACGCACGAAGACTACTTCCAAGCAACTCAAGTCTTCTACGAGCTTTCCTGTGCAAAATGAAGCCTATGCCGCAATCCCTCACAACTTCCTTGGCGCGGATGGAAAACAACCCGACGGTATACGGGACCATGCAAGTATTCTCTTCCTCGGTGGGTTACGTCCTGACCTTGCTCGGCTAGGAACGGGCCAAACGAATTCCACATCACAGGCTCGCTCAAAACTTGGAGCATCATTGATGACCTTCACAAGATAAACGTCCTCACACTACTCGTGAATGGGTGCTACGACGAAGCACATGAGACGTGCGTCGGGCCGTACTTCAAATATATCCACAAAGTCAAATGGGTTCGACTTGCCGACTCAGCGCATGTCCCGCACCTGGAGGAACTAGACAGGTACATGGAGGTGGTGGGCAAATTCTTGCTCGAGTGTTGAGAGGTGGTTGTAACGAGACTGTACATCTGACAAAGAACTCGACGAAGAGTTGCTGGTGCAAGTGAAATTCGCCATTGCGGAAGCCCGATACCAAAGGCCTAGAGCCAATAACTATTAGCCGCAAATTTACAGCTGAACTGTGTGTCTATCAAGCCAGCTCCTTTTCCCCGGCGCCGTATTTGGCAGGGTCCGTGCCATGATGGTGGTGGTTAACAAAATTGAACCTGTGGAGACTATTAAAAAAATGGCGCTGCAGACATGGCACTAGAAGTTTTACATCGGGAATGCCTCTGGAAGCCAGCCAAATCAACGAAGAGATAATGGTCGCAATATGGACACTCACGGAATTTGAGTTGGGACCATGCGGAGTTGCGGTAGGCAACGTCTTGTATCCACTGTGGCTGAGAAGACTCGGGGTGCAGGGGCTTG
>JBBPNQ010000138.1:0-30851 GCA_038090975.1 Boletellus pseudochrysenteroides
GCCACACCACGACCACTGCTGTCCCGCCCTTCTCCCCCCCCTCGTTTTTGATAGATACATGTATATTAGGGGTGGTCCCTCGATCAGTCCCCCCATCGATGTTGGATCAACATGTGGAGATCTTCATCCAGGGCACAGTGCTGTGTCCTGTGGGAAATGACCGTCGCCGCGGACGTTCGATCGCAATAGAAAGAAAGGGGGGCTGGTCCTTTTGCGTGTGGCCCAATATATTCATTTCGCACCTGGCGACGCGGCACGCGATGGCGTAGTGGCCTCGCGCGCTGGGCCACAGCTTCCAATTAGGGGTGGCAACCAGTCAGCGCGATCCAATCCCTCGGGTGGCACATGCTATTCCGGGGCTCATAACCTATTGGCACATGGGTTATGAACCCCGGAACAGCGTCGTCATCGGAATTTTTTATTATGCCTTATCGCGTCGCCTTTCTGGAACCCAAGCCAATAGAGTCATCATTCGTAGCCACACGATAAACTTACGTCCCAAGCATTCAAACCATCGCGTTCAAGGTTCGTGACGCGAAGTAGATCACCCGAGCACATGACAACCATTGTCTGCCTCGTCGAAATCCGGAAATGAAAACATGATAAGAAGGTGACCAGTGGCAGAAATAAAATCCATGACCCAGGATACGCCAGACGGCTGGGTGACGAGATGAACCGATCGAAAGGGGATCCGCGCAAGGGGAACAAGCGACTGGCCTCAATCCTGCATGCACACCAACGACATGCTGCCCCTCTGCGACTGTCAGTGCTCGTGTTTATGCACGGTGGGAAGGTGCGGTGTTATACCCTTGCCTTGTCCCAGCCTTGTTCCCACCACCGTTCCCCAAGTTAGGTTACGATCGCGCCGCATCGGAAGTTTCACATCAGCTGTCGCCACCAGCTGTATGGTCACTGACCGTAAACCCTGTTCATCATCGTGCATAAGCACGCTCAGCAACAAGGATAAACGCACGCATACAGCATCATTAAGAGATCCGCATCTCAGCAATGATGCCTAAACCAGTCGGGGGTGTCGATTATCGACATGGTGTACGTGTTACATTCGGAAGAGTTTCGATGACGTCCGCATTATAAACCCCAGTAAAACCTTGGAGGGAAGCAAGTTTGGTTAGGCGTAGTTTGAGTTGGACAGCCCGGTTGCCATGGCTGATTCAGAATCGCGCTAGATTTCTGTGATATCGAAAGGAATTTCGCTACGCATTCATGAAATAGGTAATTGCGTTCGATAGCCAGCGATACCAAGGAGGCTTGATTGGGCGGGATCGCTTCAAGGTTCTTGGTATTCGAGGGTTTCACAAAAGTGAAATTTGCGGCGGGAAAAATGGAACCCAATGCAAGATCCATCGACGATCAGTGGTCCACTACCAGGGTTGATGGATCGTTCGATAAAGTCAGTGAAGTGACCGGTCCACCAACGAAATGATTCCATCCCCCTTTCTCGAAACCCTTGGTAGCGGCCGTGGGGTCGAGGGCTAAATAAATCAAATTCAGTCAGATAAGGACGTGCTGAATAGGGGAGGATGTGCAACTCGACGTTTCAAGAATGCCATCACTTGAACCACAGGATGAATCTAATGTTGATGCGGCGGGAATGATCGTGCTTGCCTGTGGTGCTGAGGTGGCAAGGCCTGCCCCACGGCATCTGCCACTTTCATCGCCGTCATCGGGCCTGCCTACAATGAGGCCAGCTTGACACGATCGGTCCACCAACCAAAGGGATGATGATGATGGCCGCGTTGGCGTCATTCAGGTGCGACAAGGAGCAGACTTCATAAAATTCGCGAGACGATTTGCAAGGGGCACGAACGTGGGGGGATAGCATGCGTCCACAGGAGCGAAAGCCTGACTGTGTTGCTTCCGTGAAAGACACGGTGAGTTGCACGACACGACTGCAAGACCGGCCGGTGGATCGATAGTCCGATAAAGTGGGTCTCCGGCAAGCTGCAGCCCGAATGAACGTTGCTCGCAGACAAAGGGACAAAGGCTGGAGTACCTCCACGATTTACCACACGGCATCTGGCGCGACGTTCACTATCTTGGCGATTTGCCTTTCTGGGATGTCCCTGGTCATTGAAGTTGCTTAGTCAGCATTTATTCTCTTGTCTGATAAGATTTCGACGGGCAGTGCAGAAAAACTGGCGCCAAGTGAACCAACTCGACGGCGGACCAGACTATTCACCGGGGGGACACAAGTGTCAAGGGAGTACATTGCATTGGAGGTGAAAACACAGAATACGGTTGAACAGCGACCGGCGCATGTCTATAAAGTACATCATTCGCATTTTGTCTTGACCATGAAGGACGCCAACGTATCGATCTCGTTGACCACGTAGTCCTGAAAATGTCTCTCAGCCAAGGTCGCCAGCAATGCATGGACGTCTGCAACGTCAGACATTACTGGCGTGCGAGTCTCATTCTCCTCCAAGAGGCGTGAACTACGCCTGCGGCTCTGGTCTTTTGGATCCCTTCGTGGCCGATTGGCTGGTGTGGGGACGACGAGAGGGCTGAGGGCCCGAACACTGTGAGGCATGGGTTCCAGGAGGAATGTAGGAGTGGGCGGATCGGCCAATGTAAGCGGGGAAGGGTTTATGAGGGGTATGAGGTTGAAGTGGGAGATATATCGATGGAGAGTGGTCATGGGTAAGCTTTTGAAGTCGATCTGAACACCACCAGGTGAGCCTGGCCGACTTGAATCGAAAAGGGAGCATACACTTGATTTTTCTTCTTCTGCGTCTACGCTGATGCCTGTCCTCTCCGCTTTTCTGAGTTGTTCTACGCGTTTTCGCTTGACGCGCGGCTCTCCCTCTGCTCTATCGCCCGCTTGTCTTTTGGACGCGGCGGGGGGCCCGAAGTATGCCGCGTCGTCGTTTGGCTTCTTTCTGGCCTGTGGACGCGACCTCGAGCCAGAAGCCACCGCGCCGGAGACGGAGCCATTGGCGGACATGGTGTGGTTGGTTTGTGGTAGATGTCGCGGGTGTTGTCCCCTTTGTACACGAGGTGATTCTATGTGCTGTTCCCACGGAGATTGGACCGGGAGCTAGCTCGGTCGAGTACCGCCTTGCCCTGCCCCGCCAAGTAGAAACCCGTTATAAACCTCCGCCTCACCACCGCTCTCTGTCAAAGTTCCTCCATGTCGACCTTTGGATCTCTCTTCCGCGTCACCACCTACGGCGAAAGCCACTGCGCGTCCGTCGGTGCCATCATTGATGGATGCCCTCCGGTATGACTCATTGCACCCCGTTCCGCGATCGTCCGTTTGATCAGTCCCAGGGTCTTGAATTATCTGCTGCGGACATCCAGGTCCAGCTCAGTCGAAGGAGACCTGGCCAGAGCAATCTCACTACACCTGCACGTGTCCGATCATAGCGCCGTGTTCCTCTGCTCACACTTGTTCGGCAGAGAGACGAAAAGGATCTGGTCCAAGTCCAATCCGGAATCGAGCATGGTGTTACGCTTGGGACACCGATCGGACTCCTCGTCAGAAACGAGGACCAGCGCCCAAAAGACTACTCCGAAACAGACCTCTATCCCCGCCCGAGTCACGCAGACTACACTTATCTCGAGAAATACGGCATTAAAGCAAGCAGCGGAGGTGGTCGCAGCAGTGCTCGCGAGACCATCGGTAAATCCGATCTTCCGTCCTCCGTGTCTCCATTCCTCACAGAGAGGCTTGCACAGGTCGTGTCGCCGCTGGTGCGATTGCCGAAAAGTACCTGAAACTGGTTTACGGCATTGAAATAGTTGCCTTTGTCTCCTCCGTGGGGAAGATTCATCTACCGTCCAATGTACCGCCGCCATCCGTGACCCCTGATGGTGACGAGGACAACGACGACGTCGAGGGCACCCTTTCCCCCGAATTCCGTCAGCTTCTGACGACTATTACCCGCGAAGAGGTCGACAAACACCTCACACGCTGCCCTCACCCCGAAACAGCTGAACGAATGACAAAGGTGGGTCCATCGCGCCAAACGTTCCAGGCTCGAATCTTACGTCGTCGCCTTTTCCTCGTTCGGTAAGCGCATCATCCGTGCCAAAGAAGCCCAAGACTCTATTGGAGGCACAGTCACCTGCGTTATCCGTAACGTCCCATCGGGCTTGGGAGAGCCCGTCTTCGACAAGTTCGAAGCTAAATTGGCTCATGCTCTGCTTTCTATCCCCGCTACCAAAGCCTTCGAGGTCGGATCTGGATTTAAAGGTACCGAAATTCCCGGAAGCAAGCACAACGACCCTTTTGTGCTCAAAGACGGTAAACTCGGCACTTCATCCAACTGGAGCGGAGGAATCCAGGGCGGGATCACCAACGGCGAAGACATCTACTTCAGGCAAGTCCATCCGTTCAATTTCCCGACAAAGTCTGGTCATCTGAGGATCACCTGCAACAGGATCGGATTCAAATCTCCGGCCACCATTTCACAGGCGCAAAACACCGCACAGTATGATGGAACTCCAGGGACTTTGGCCGCCCGCGGCCGTCACGATCCTTGTGTCGTGCCTCGCGCCGTCCCCATCGTCGAAGCAATGGCAGCCATCGTTGTCATGGACCAGCTTCTTATCCAAAACGCCCGCAAGACCGCAGCGAGCTTGCTACCTCCCATCACGACTCTTCCTCCCACAATGGTGATCCCAAAGCATTGACGCTAGATCATACCTACTTGATTCAGACTGTCGTTAGAGTGCATTGGCATTGTCGATGCAATATGATAAATAGAATACATGACAAACGCTGTGATACCGTGATATAGATTGAGTCGTGGGTATAATGACAATCATTCCTCCTCGTCTGGGTAGCAGAAACAACACAAGATGGGTTCCAGATGCCACCACCACCACTGTCATGGTTGAAAGGACCGTGAACAAGTTGGCTGCCATTCGAGCGCGTTGACAACTTACGTGTCGATTAAGAAGCCTTGCTGGCCACTCTCCAAACACCTCATCCATCAGCTGCTCTCTCAACCGCCGTTCCCGTTCCCTTTCGTCATGATATAAATCATGCGCATGCCGATTCCCGACGTAAGAAGGCCTAGTCGCGGGTGTCATGAGGCGTGTATGTTCATCGGCACCATCGTCTAGAAATACACATTGCCTCCACACATCCCAATCCCCGCTCCCCTTCCCACTGTTCGCATACTGAATACCTCCGAGTCGGGTTGGAGGGTGTGTTGCGGTACGCGACGTCAAGTTGCTCACTCTCGTCCCCAACGGACTCCAACCATTGTTCCCCGTGTAATGTGTCCGCAACGGAGCTGAGATCGAAGAGGAAGGCGAGCCAGAAACGGAGGACGCGTTCGAGGAAAGGCCATCCGAATGTCGCCGCTGCCGCCGACCTGCCGATATCCGCACACGAGACCGGAATCGTACGTGGAGACCTGTCCGATCGAGACCCGTCGGGATCGGTTCGCCCTGATCAGCATGCGACGTGTGACACGTCATACATCATGTGCCAGTTCGTGATTGCATGACACGCGAAGCGTATGCCATTGGTGGTGTGAATGGGGATACCTCGGACATGACATGGGATGCCAACTCACAGCTGAAACGGGGCGGTTTGGGGCGGCCGATTGGGTGTCTGGCGGTGCACGCAGCGCCATCGTCTCCTCGTCACTCTCGCTCTCGAAATTCGGTGCATGGCGGCGGTTCGCGTGTGGATGGGCATGAGAGGTTGGACCGCCGTCGCCAATTGATAGCACTTCCGAGTTATTCTTGGTGTCGTGCACAAACCTTCCATTGGTATCTACCACGAGCCCCGTGAGCTACTGGTATCACCGAGTCTCGTGATGTCTGGTCCGACAACAGCCATACCTCGATGTGGGGATCGAGCCACTAGATGGTGACTCATAGGTATGCTTGTTAGGGGATAGCACCGTGTAAGGTCCAGACCGCAGTTTACGTTCGCCTGGCCCAGCGAGAGAGCATGAAATGTAGAGCTCGCCGATAGGAGATGGAGCTGGCGTTGATGACAGCGCAGCGAGTGAAGTACTGAGGGTATCAGTTCGTCATGAAACGCCGTATTTCCCATGGATACACATACTCACGCACTGCTCTCCCCGTTATATCTTGGGCGTTCGGCAGCTAACCATTTCGAATGGCGATGATTCTGGAGTCTGGATCGAGGAGTATCTGATTCAAGTTTACGAATTGGAGTCTTGCAAGGTAGGGACTTGCTTGCGCCATGCCGCTCCTCGGTGTACATTTGACAGTGGAGACGACAGACCAACTCCCTGGCTTACCGGGGAAAAACCGGCGCGAGCACGTGCATGGTCCTTGTTGTCCAGGGGCATCAATTTGCAAGCAAAGGTTTATCAGCGAACACCGACTAGCATGAGGTTCTGCGAAGGCCGGAGGCACAGCTTCGTAGCTAGGCCGCATGGTCACGCCACGCAGTGTTGGCTTAATGTCTGAATGATAGGAATCCAAGCCCGCACCAATGTTTTAACCATGATGTTTTTTCAAAGACTCAGGCTCAGACTCCAGCAGGTTATATTAATTATTTTTTTTTTTGGTTTCGCCTTGGGAAAATGAAACTATTCGAACTGTCGGGCGTCCACAGAACTTTGCCAGCCTGAGTAGAGCAGACAGATGCGGGACAAGAACTGGACCCTGTGGGTGAATCTAGAAAAGACAGGCGCGAGAAACATGAAAGCTGTTGGGGCTGTGGATTTGGCTGCCATTTTAACTACATAGTCTGGCTAGACGGCAAAAATGATGGCCGCCTATATGCACGTCAAAAATTAAATATATTTTATACCCCAACTTCCGTCCAAGGCAGACAGCAACAGCAAACAGCACGAGCACCAGATGATTCTGGAGAAGAGGTATGGTTTGACACTGCGAGCTCACATGCGCCGCCAGTCAATTTGGTAAGCCTTGGTCTCGCAAGGCTGCGGGAGAAACAGCTATGACATATCCTGTAACGTGAGCGACGGACAAGGGTGAAGATGGTTATTATGCCAGTATCTGTCCAAGCGCAAGTCTAACCAAACCCGCATCATACCGCGGACCCTGATCCCCATCGCCATCAACGTTGCCCCTGACCATGATAGGTTTGACACCTATCGCCTGTAGGATTTGAACAAACGTAAGAGCAACGACGAAAAATGATGGAATTTGAACCCACAGTCAAAGCCATCACGTCCACCTTAATACGCGTCCCCTCGAGCCAAACAAGGTGGGTAACGAATGCTGAGATCGGATATATTGTACTTGCATTCCCGAGGCCGTACGATGGTTTTTGGTAATCGGAGTTAAGAACACCCACAATGGCACTGGGTCAGTGTGAGATTGACGGGCCGCATGAACCGACCAGTAACCTCCTTACTTGACATAGTCTACGGCAGTGTAGCCGTCCGTTTCCCTGTCATTCTTTCCATTTACTGACTGAAATCAGAAAAAAAAAAATTCCGACGGCGTAACCACACTCACGTAGAAGGATTTTAGCTTGCAAAAGACCAGATCTCGCAATCGCAGATGCTACTCCACGAAGGGCTAAGCAAGGGATGATGCTACTCACGAACGTGCATCATTCGAAACCACTGATTAAACTTCGCGCTTACCTTGTCCAGAGCGAACCACAGGAATACACCAAAGCCTCGGAGGTCTCAAGTGTCTTCATGAACTCAGGGTTCGGCGCGGGATGTACCTCATGGCCATACGCATTGATGTAATACAACCCTATTTCGAGATGTCGTGGGTCCGAACTCACGAGATCTACCCGGTGATCTACCCACTGTATATCTTGGCTTGCAACGGTTCATAGCCGCGGTCCTTGTCCATTTGGCTGTACATAACATTAGATCGGTAGGGAGTGCTTTCACCCATGCCGTCAACGGGGGAAAGTGCATCCATCTCGGGACTGTCTTCCTTGATTGATGGCGAGGGATTCACAGGATGGGATATCTCGCACTGTCCAACGAGCCTGGTACCATTTTCCTATTTGGAAGCGCTTCCATGCTTGCAATATCCTGATTCAAGCACGAAACTCACTAGCTCCGTTGCAATAGTCACCGTGTGGTTGGTTACTATCACCGGCAGGATATTCGCCTTCATGCAGCCTGTCAATCTGTGGCAGAGTCACGGTCCCAAGGTAGGACATACCTGGCTGTTGGTGATAGATGCGAAAAGGAATATAGCCGATGGCAAGGATCGAAAGAAGGTTTGAGCACCAGAAATAAAGTAATTCCCGATGCTAGGGTCATTCAGTCAGGCGCCTCCCTGTATTAGCTCATTATTGGTGTTTACCTTCCATTTAGAAAGGAAAAGTTCTTGTGCGCACGTTTGAGCACCTCGTTCTCAAAGTAGACAAGAAAACCTACATGACCCGGAGTTAACACATTCCGCTGACTTGTACGTATACGTCAAGAAGAGGCTAAAACGGACCTCGGATGGTCTCTTTGCGGTCGTTGGGGATTCCTGACCAAAGAGGACTGCGACCTTCGATGATGTCTCTCCACTCTTCACGAGCTTCGCGTTCGGAGACATTCGCCGGTAGTCTGTATGAAAGAAGCGCGCGCACGGCACCGAGGGGTGTGTTTTGGGGTGCTGGAGGTATCAACCGGACGAGTCTGGAACGGATATCACCTTGCGCGCTTCGAGTCAGCGACCCACGCCGAGGATAATCAATTGGGGAAACACCAGGGTGGCGTACCAATAGATGGTCCTCCAAGAACGCGAATGATTTCGCTAGACGAACCGCCGTCATCCGAAACGGGGAGTACAAAGCACGCATTGTCAAACGCGGAGCAGATGGCATTTCCGCCAGAACCGCCCGATATCACCGTGATCCTGGGGGATGCCTCCGGTGTATCTGTAGTTTGGCCCCTGGTTCTCAGGTCGTTGCTACTCCTTCCTTGAGTCGCCAGTGGTTGCGGAGTAGAGTTCGTGGGTTGGACAGGAAGATCAAACACCGACGAGCTGGGGCTATCATCAAGGTGCCTTCCGGGACGGAGTAGGAGGTGATCCATGGGCTTGTTGGCTCTACTTCCGGGTCTACGTGTCAGGTCAAGTTCAACTTGTTGTGCATAATATTTGGCACACACATCAGACCATACTATGTACTTTACTGCCAAACTCGCCGCGTTCCATTTTGCTCAATGGACCTTGGACAGGTCAGAGGTTCGTACCGATGGTCCACGTGTGGGGTGCGTCAAGCGAGTCCAATTCTCATCTTATCACATGGACCCGACGCGTAGAAACTCCCATCATGCCTTGCGACTTCCCTGCCCTTCCAGGTTTCTATTGGCAGGCCTTATTTCTCTACTTTGAACCTCGTCGGTCTTTCTAGTCTACAAACATGCCCACAGCTAACGCGTCACGATAGTGCCGACGGTCTCCCCTGCCTTCCTGGGGCGGTTCTTCCCTGGACCAGAATGGTTCCACGCCCGTCCCGGCGGACACCCCCTCCGGGTCGCTGGATGTGAGAACAACGATGGCAATATGGCAGCTCGGCAATCGTATGACAGCGGCCCATCTGTTACCCAGGCGGATGTTTACTGTTCGGTTCAGTTTTACAGGTTACATGTTGCTGGGATTGATAAGTATCCTCATTCGTATTTCGAGCGATCCGGGACACGCTGCCCGACAACCCTGAGGCCCAGGAACCTATCTTGGGTGCGAGTATGATTGCGCTAGCCTTGGCGGATGTAAGTACCACGTATTCCTTGCCGAGCCCTCTCCCGGACCGGGCTGACCGAAATGTTGGCAGGTCACGCAATGAGTTGGTCGCGCGTAACGCATATGAGCAAGTGTGTTTACGTGCATACAGTATCATAGCTTCGTGGGTTGGCCTCCCAGAACACTTGGGGTATTCATTTGGGTCGTGGAACTCGACGACCCACGGAAATATCACCACCGTCATCTTTTTTCTCACCATGAGGTAAGCCACTCCTGTTTCTCAAGCGTCCACGGTTGACTTGTCCATCAGGACAGCTTGATTTGCTAGCATTGGACGACAGAGGTATTACTACGGCATAACAACCCAGAAAACCCCAAAGTTGGCTTGAGGTTGTTGTGAGACTATCTGCCTGCCCGAAGTCTCTTTCGATATCAGGAGGCCCGACTGACCCTACTGACTAGCAGAGGATGTAATAGCTCTTTACCGTGAACTCCGAGCAAATCCGTGTGGTGCCCCTTGATACTTCATGACCCCGACATTTGCTAGAGGATATCGTATCAGGCGGCGTGAGTGGGATTTTAAAAAAAGGTTGATTTACCCGGCCGTCGTTCCCAACCTTTTTTCTTGGCCTTGAGCAGAGCTTGCTTGCCCTTCATGGCCAGGTTATGGTCCACGAATCTGCGAGCGCGCGCAGATGGGACACTTCGTGCCGTGGCTTGTGATCGTGGATCTGAGAGTCGAGGTAACGTGCGGATGGTACGGCCGCTGAACCTAGAATAAGAGCCTCACGAATTGGACCTGGGGAGACATGACGTACCCGATCACTAGGTCCTTTGGACGCGCGATGGATTTTCGCCGTCGTTTCTTGATCGTCTGCTGTTGAATCGATTCTGTATTTTTCTTGGGGGCCGGTTTTGAGTGTTGGGAGGCAAAAGCAGCCGCAAAAAGGTCGTCTGCAAGATAGCCAGATCTGTGGAGATTTGTTGGGAGTGGTGTAGTCTCCTCGTCGTCGTCGTCCTCATCCATTTCTTCGTCATCTGTCAGAACCTCCGGGTCTATCGAGTCGTTTTCGCCAAGTAAAATTTCGGCGCTTTCATCGTCTTCATCTTGCGCAGAGAAAGAGTCCGAACCTGATCCTATATCATCACTCAAATTCATTCCCTGCCCGAATCCGTTGAATTCGCCGTCGTCCTCGTCGTCCTCGTCCACCTCTTCTTCTCCACTCTCCACTTCGCCTGCCGCATCCCTCATGGCTCTCAGCATCCTCGCTTCCACATCGTCATCATCATCACCTTGATCCACACCACTGTCGCCCTCATCTTCTCCCTCCAGAAATCGGACCCCTCTCAGTTTCTCGCCCGTCCTTCCACCCTTGGTCACACGCGCTCTTTCTTTCAACTTTTGGTCTCTCTCCCGATTGCGCGCCTTCCTGCGTGCCTTTTCCTCCGCCTCAAAATCGTGTAGGACTTTCCGACTGCGCTTTGCGTCAGCTTTGGACGTTGAGTGGGAAACAACTTCGGGGGCGTCGTCGTCGTTCGGTGCGTCCTGTGTATTCCATATTTTGCGTGCCATTGCAAAGGCTCGGTGCGAGAGTAAAAGTATGCCAGGAATACTCGCGGTCGGCAGTGACGGTGTCATGTGACTCGCACAATTCAAAACAGGGGCTACTTCTGCTGGCGAACTTCACCTGTACAAGAACGCCATTCCGTCGAGAAATACATAGTACATACAACCAGCCAACAGACATTTGCGCCTACTCGTCTCCCTTTACAACAAAATAATTCGCCCCCACCAGCTTGAGACCATACTTGTCCGCAAAACTCGCCGCGTTCCATTTTGCCCGATCCTTGGTCCCGTTCTTGTATTCATGCGCGTGTGTAGGGATGGAAAAGTCTACGGTTGGTTCTTGATAGAGCAAAAACACTGACATGCAAAGAAAAGCGCGAAGAACGCAGCGGTAAGCGAACAACGGTATCACAACGCGTGCGACGGTTGTGGATACTTACCATAGCGATGAGGGCCTGTGCCGCGAGGTGGGGCAGGCGGGTAATAAGGCGTCGTCGCTGGCCCCGTCACACGGGCACTCAAGTCCCCCGTATCAAGCGCACTCAAAGCAGGCGCCTTGAGACCCGTCACCTACACCGCACGCGCACACAAGCCTTATTAATACCCGTTCCACACACACAATCCCACGACGCATCCAAACTCACAACCCAATGCCGCCACTGTCCCATCTTGGGATCGCTCCTGGACGGCGCGTCCGGGTCGGTCATGACGAGCGTATACCCAACGTCGGTCGCCGCCGCAAACGTCTGCATAGGGGTAAAGGACACCGAGGGTTCGTCGGCCGTATCGATCGTCGTCAGCGTGTTTCCCAACATGGCTTCTCCCCCAGTGGGCCATTTCACGACGAGGAGCGCTTCGGGGGTGAAAGGGGGTTTGTCATGGATCACGTCGGGAATGATGCCGGCCTCTTTGACGACGAACACGACGGCGCTGAGGGGATCAACGAGTGGCATTGTGTGTCGTGTGGGCGGGCGTTGGGGACGACTGTTGGTGGCGAAGTTGGGATTCTGTTTTTGGCTGCCTTCGGTCACGCACAGGGGCCCGACAGTGGCAATGTCCCGGGCGCGCTGCGCCTGACAAATGCTCTGTCCAGCCCAACCTCACATTCGCCCTGTATTTGCAGCAGTACGGCTCGGTCGCACGTTCATCGGTGCTTGAGGATGGTACCTCGAAGAAGAAATGACCAGCAAACTTCCAGCTGCGGATCGGTGGACTCGCAAATAGCCGGTAATATCATACTCAGGCTTTATCGTTCACAACGAGAACTCAATACATTCGCTATTGCATAAACTACCCACGACCGTTAATGAACGCCGAAACATTGGCCAAAAGTAGTGCACTCACCTCCTCAGCGGTAGACTCGGAAATACCCGATATCCCTCCAACACGCTTTGCTTCACGCGAGCTGATCACACTCATGTCACGCCCCAGCTTCTGCAACGCTGCCCAAAAGTCCTTGTTCCCGTTCTCACTCATGCAGTCCTCCTTCAGTCCTCTCATGATCCTGCGCGAACTAATCAGTCCCGAACATGGTCAGGGCGACAAACAAACTCAGCTCACTCGTTCCACGCGTCTATCTCGTCCTCCTGCACAAAACACAGGGTCAGCGGACCCGAGCCATATATAACCCAAGACATGCACTCACCCTCAAGCACGCCCTGCGCAACTCTTTCAAACACTCCACCATCTCGTCTTTCCGCCGACTCGCAAATGGCCGTCCAACAATCTCTCTCACCACCACCCCTAAATCTCGCACCGCTTTCGTCACCACGTCGCCCTGCTTGAGGTTCTCACGGAAATCCCTGAGCGGATAGGCATTTCCAATGATCCTCCCTGGTGCTCGCTGTGGGTCAGGTTCCGGCTCCGGGGAAGCCGTCGGGGTTGGCAACCCAGGCCCACTTCGCTCCGGTTTCGATACCAATAAGAATTCACCGTCCGATTCCGACTCTGTCTCAGAGTCGTCCTCTGACACCCTTTTCTTCGCGGCGCGAGACGGGGAGGCGTTGACACCTTGCAATTTCGTAGGGGATGCGACAGCGGTCTGGTTTCGAGCAGGTCCCTTTTGGTCGAGGAGGATCATATCCTCATCTTGATCCTGTGCGTGCATATGGCTGTCCTTGCGCGCTCTTAGAACCCTCTTGGGAACTGAAGAAAGTGCCACATCGTTAGCGAAACACGACGATGATGTGAAAGTGAACTAGGGTAACACATGCCTTCCTTGACCTTGAAGGCAGCTTTGCACTCCTCTAGGGCATGCTTTGCAGTCTTTAGTACACGCTTCGGAGGATCAAAGTACTTGGTGAGCTCAGGATGCGGTGGTGGAAGAGGGTGAGTCGCGATGTCTGATACCACTGCGCAGTGGAACTGGGCTTGCTTCGTGCGGTGAATAGCCGGGTTGTACGAGAGGCGCGGATCGAACCAAGGCTGGCTAGAACTAACGGAACCTGCCTAAACCTCGTAAGAGGGATGAAAGATTTTTAAAGGCTCACCCATTCTCATCTCTGTCCCCTGCCTCCATGAGGTCCATGGCATCCACGAAATTGTCCATGGCTTTAAGTTGCTCTTCCGTTGGAATATAAGGGTGTTTCGTAATCCTTTCGCCCGACCTTGAAATGAGGGCAGAGAGTGAGGGAAAAGTATAGTGTCTGACATCGTCCGCAAAGGGCATCTATATAACGGTCACCCGTTATTATTCCATCCCTTTCAAGAGAGGGAAGGATATACCTGTACCCATAATAGTACGTCCACGTTCGGCCATACTATGGGGGAGAGAACACCCATTTTTGGATCCGCACCGTCAGTCCTCACCATTCTCGCAATTGCCAAGACTCCTTTTTCGAACATAGCTTGGACCATCGACGAGAACGCGAGCTGTTCGGGAACAGAGGTCGGAGAGCCATACACGTATGAGAGCTCGCCCATGAGATACGAACGGTTCAACTAGAGAACCAAACCAAGGCATCTGAAGCGGAACACCCAGGAAAAGTGAAAGAGACGCACATTCTTTTTCTGAACAAACCCACATATTTCAATGCCCTTCTTAGTGTTCAACCGCTCAAACTGCCCGTCGGGACAAGGGACATAGGTGGAACCATACTTGAACCCTTTGATAAGCTGCTCCTTTTCTACTTTTTCGAGATGTCTCCCCTCCCCAATGCTCTTCTCTTCGTCGACATTCATTGGAATTTCCTCAGTGGTAGGCCCATCATCTTCTTTTTCCCTTTCAGAGGACCTGTCGATTATATATTCGGTGCTTTTCGTAACCTCCTTGAAAGTGGCCTTCCCCTCGTCCTGAGTATCTTGCATATTCTCATCGTCACTATCCTTTTTGAAAAACTTTTTCCAAGGCGCTGCTCTAGTCAAGCTGGTGCATTTGGCGATGCGCACGTTGAGTTCAATGGCCTCACTCTCTCGTACCTCAACGTCTCCTAGGCGCAGCGTCATCGAGAGGAGCGCAGACTTGACTTCCTTGATGTGGGGATAAGTAAGTGTGACGAGTGCGTGTTCGAGGGACCCAAGAAGCCCAAGGCCTTCCGGCAGGGCCGATATGAGGCGGGCATAGAAGGCTTCGTTCACACGCTGGGGGAATAATGTTGGCGATATAGTGCATGGCAGGATGGTTTCGCTTACCTTGATGGCGGGTTTGACTTCTTCATGATACGCGAGTTCCTCGTCATCAAAGTCGACACCCCTATTCCAAAATGTCAGCGTCTAGATAATCCGCGGGTCGAGTGGATCCCAATAGTGCCTTCAGAGGATGTAGGAAAACGGTC
The DNA here is from genome assembly GCA_038090975.1 of Boletellus pseudochrysenteroides. Lineage (NCBI taxonomy): Eukaryota > Fungi > Basidiomycota > Agaricomycetes > Boletales > Boletaceae > Boletellus > Boletellus pseudochrysenteroides. The sequence continues at coordinate 14,968 of JBBPNQ010000138.1, forward strand.
CATGAGAAGTGGCAAGTAAAGTCCCAGTATTGAATAGGTTCTGCACTCACACGACAGTTAATGATATGTTCAAGCTTGACATTTTCTTCACTATTGCTTCCCATTCTTCAATCTCCATTGGTGACTCCCCATCGGTAACTAACACCAGTTTGCGCGTCCAACTGCGCTTCTTCTCTAAATAAACGTCTTGAGTCTCAATGCCAACGATTAGGGCGTCGATTGCTGATTTTTGAGAGATGTCATGTCGCTAGGTTGATAAATGCGCGAGGATACAACGGAGAATGAGCTTACGGTCCCCTGCAGTCCCTGACGCCTGGAGCTCATCCAGTTTTGCAAGTGTGCCGGCATTCGGTTGGCCAATTGGGATGTATTCTGAAACGTGTTCGTAGCCTCCGTTCTTGTCGTTAATGATATTGTTGGTTTCTGCTCACATACCAAGTTATTATTGTATGGGTAAAATACACACAAAGTTGGCTGCATGCTTGATTTTGGGAATACGCACCCTCGGAACCGAAAGTGATGATGCCACATTGATCCGTCTTTCGCCCGTTGAATATCTTGCGTCATGAACGTAGCATGAGTATCAAGAAAACCGAGAGAAAAGGAAGATCACACCATCTCCTGGATCTTCATTTTGACGAACTGAAGTGACCATTCCAACTTTGTCATTTCGACGCTCTTCGTCTCTCCCTTTGAACCCCCGGGAAGCTCCACTGTTCTGGAGGCTCCCATGGAAGGAGACAGATCGACGAGGAACATGGTGACGGTGTACTTGGACACAGCGCATCAGTCACAAGGGTATATGCGTCGTTAAAGGGGAGGCCTTACGCCGGCTCGTTCTGCGGGCATGGTAGATTAGAGTCAGGAGGAAAGAAATACACCGCCACGCCAACACGTCGCGCCAAATACAAATCACATGATGTGCGTGACTCTGACTATTACACATGGCTATTGGTACAGTACTAGTCAACGTCGCTATTCATACTCTGCTACGCTTCCTTTGGGACTGTTTCAAGACCGTATCTGCCACTGGTCTGCAAAAATGATGAGGTAACGCAGACGAAACGAAAGAAAAGGCGACATACTTGCGATTCCTGAGCCTGAGTCCGTCAGACGGAGGTTCGTCTACGTCCATACTATCGATACTATTTTGGGAGAGCTGCGGCATTCGCCTTCCTCCCTTGCCATCCTTTTGACGTTCCTGAACATCTTTCAGATTCGCCTGATACGTCTTTTCATGTTCCTCGTTTTCCGCGTGCACGGCCACGTTATAGGTTGCAGTTTCCATGAGCTTCTGGTCGAGCTCTAACAACACAGTCGCCGTCGTGGTTGCCCTGGGTTGCGGTGAAGCACCACTCGAGGGAGAAGGGCGGTGTGATCGGACGAACCAGTTCTGAAGTGCTTCCAGCAGCTTCCCAAGCTTTCCTGGCTCGAGATCCCGCCCCATCGTATACTCGATCTCGAGCTGCTGTTCCTTCTGGTCAAGCTTTCCGCGGAGAACGTCAAGGTAGATGGCGTCGATGATGAGGTCCTCAAGTTCTCTGATACTAGCTACCTGCAATTCTTGAAGCAGCAAAGAGTATGGTAGGATCTGCAGCTATCTCAGCGAACACAAGGGAACTTTAGGGTGATGGTCCCACATGACGTTCTGTTGCGAGGGTGACTATCGTGAGGTACTTTAGTTTTGTTATCTGGGCCTGATTGAGGGGTGGAAGGGCATCCTTGTGTTCTGCGATCAGGACCGTCAATACCGATCAAAGGCGCACGACGTCACGCAATCGACCTAGATAGTCCCTAAACGTGCGATACGAAAAGAGCTGTAGCAGAGATAGAAACGGCGCATGCTGCTCGCTGGTGGCAAGCTGATCTCAGACAATATAAGTACTGTTAAAGAAAGGGGAGGCAGCGATGGGACGTGCTTCTTGGATGTTTGGAAGTTCGAGGAGTTCTGCAAAGACAAAGACGCCCGGTGCGGAGGTAGCATCCTGGATGAGCTTTGCAGCTGCGGCACCCTTGGCTGACTTGGATATGAGAAGGAACGGTTCGAGGCGTGCAAAGTTGGCCATGATGAGTGTTTGGAGCCAAAGGCTTTGGCAAACAACACTTTGATTGGTTCTCCTCCTCATTCTCAGACCCACGCATTCTTGGGACTCGCATTTTCTTGTATTTATACTGTACGCGGCAGTCTCGGTCACCGCACTCATGTCTTCCGACGACCTCCCAACGACCGACGTCGACCCCGCTATTCGCGTCCACGTATCTCCCTCACAAGCCTCTTACTTTGCCGGCGAGCAGTTCTCCGTTACGATCACCTTTACAAACACGCGAACGCCCGAGTCCCCCAAAGTCAAGAACGCACACAAACGAGGCGCCCATTCCATCAGCTCAGCCCCCCTTGCAAGGCCCCCCACGTCCCCCGGTATCCCCCGTCCGACCGCGCTTGTTCCTGTTCCTGCCCCTGTCAACAATGCTCGTGATGTCCCCACGCGGAAGGGACTCGTTGGCCGGGTTCCCGGAAAGCTGGACATGTCTACGGTCCTGGAGCAGAAGCGACAAAATCTCCTCGAAAAGGAGAGGTCCCTATCCATAGACATTCCCGCTGGCGAATTATTCCCAAAGGGTACTGACAGTGTGGGCGAGAGCGCGCCGCGCTATGTACGCGCATACAACGAGTTTTCCGATGCGGGTGCGTACGTAGAAATCAGTCACCCCGCTAGCTCACTCCACACCCAAGGGTTTTCGACCCGTAGCCCCGACTTTCAGCTTCCTCCGCATCACCCTCACGCGCGCAAACAGTCCGTGACGGACGTCCATATTCATCTCAATGAGGTGCAACAGCCCCCGCCACCGCCGCCCGGCTTGGCCAGCTCGTCCACGTCCACCTTTTCCCTTGCCCTCGACCCGATAGTAGAGACCCCTACCTCTCCCTACCCAGGAACGCCTCCCCCAAGGTCCCCATCTCTGACTGATTCACTCGACCAACGTTCGCTCAAGACTGCTTCCCATCCATATTCTCTCCGCCACCCTCAATCCCGCCGACCTCTCCAACCCGGCATAGGATACGGACCTCCTCCTGACGGTTCCCTGTCAAAATTGGCGACGTCGCTCCGAAATGGGGCGCTCGTCAGCTCAAATTGCGAGTTGATTCTCTATTCTTATGCGCAGCTCTTGGGCACCGTTTCCATCGCGCCTCTGCCAGGGGTTGTTATGACCCCGGATCAAAAGCATACGTTGGGTGCGCTCCGATTGAAACTATTGAAACGCACGATTGTGGGTGGTGGGAGTATGGACATCACGTCGCATCAACGCATACAGGAACGTCGGCGTTCACATGGCCGCTCAACGTCGCTCACGAGCAGTCTCTTCTCATTTCTCTCTCCGTCCACCTATTCCGCGCCATCGACGCCCTTGCCTTCATCTCAGTCATGGGCGCCAGGACGCTCTCGCACACCCTCTGTGTCGTCTGTATCGTCCGGAACGCCGGCAAATGGACAACTGGATGGCCTCGGTCTTGGCTTGATCAACGGAGGGGTGGAAGAAGACGTTGACCCTGACGCACCACTTCCTACATTTGATGTACAACCAGCCATGCTTGCCGTAGACCTGATGCTCGCCCCAGGAGAATCTCGCATATGTGAGCTGCCTTTTATTTATTCACCAGAAATCCACTCGTGACACAGTTAAAGACACGTACACGGTATCACTACCGGACAACCTACCGCCGACGTTCCGAGGGCGGGCACTCAAGTTCTCGTACGAACTGGTCATAGGCACCTGTCGGGCGGGTGCCTCTGCGATGCGGTCATCGAGCAGTCTCGGTCCAACGGGTGCAAACAGCATAAGTCGCGTCATGAAGGTTCCGATACGCGTATACAATCATGTTACTGGTATGAAGCTTTCTTGTCCACCTGACCAAACCCATCACACCTTACAGTTGGGAAAGTGCCGAAACCCTACGACCTGCTGTGGCCTGCGGGAAAGCATACGCTTTCCATGGAGACTGCACCAAAAGTGGTGGATGGTCCTCCAAAGGGAATTACAAAAGTTCCGACGCAGTGTGTGTGCGAGTTTGCACCCTATAATGAAATCCTAATACCGTGTTCAGCTTGCGGTAGTTCCCGTTCCATGGATGATCTACGAGACTATGGACAACGTTTACTCGCCACATTCCCTGACCCTGACGCCACTGGTGTTTGCATCAAAGTACCACTGGTATCACCGGTGCATGCCGATTTTGAACGAGAACGAGAGTGTGATGGTGGCGTTCCGACGGGCTGCAGAGAAGCTGTTGAGATTCTAACACGTAACCCGAAGAAGGGTAAGTAGACTATTTCCCGTTTGGTTTGGGTTGTACAGCTAAGGGTGCTGCTCAGTGTCCTATGATGTCCACAAGGACGGGATAAAAGTGGCAGTGCTCACTTTCACCAAATCGGCATATCGGCTTGGCGAAACTGTGTTAGGGGTCGTGGAGTTGAATGAGCGTGGCAGTCGGTCTCGAGTCCTGTCCGTAAGTCTTGCGCCGCTCGATGTGGGTTAGCAATGCTGACTTGCTCCAGTTGTCTGCGATGCTCGAGTCTCAGGAAATGCTCCCCTCACAGATAGCATCGGCCGGTAATCTCCGACATATGCGGCGAGTACACGCAGAACACCACGCTTCGTTGGTTTCTTCTGTTCTCCGGACGACCTTTTCGCTCGATATACCCTCGGATGCAAGCCCGGCTTTCCAAGTCCAGCTAGGGGATGCAAGCCAAAAGGCGCCGGCTTCCGCCGGTGGACTGGTTTGGCGTGTCAGATTGTCCCTGTTGGTCGCGGTTGGCGCGGAATCGTCACAGACCAGTGCGGACGGTGTATGGCTCAAGCAGCTGACTCAAGACGGACCAACAGGGGAATGGGGAACATCATACAAGGCCTATCCTTCTATTGCGCCGAAAGAGCGTCCGAGGAGTGACGCACGGGCAGAACAGTCGTCGTCCACTTGGACGCAATTATTTATGACGTCATTCCTGGGCACTGGGGAGCGGGAGTACCACGACGGCGACGAAGAGGAGGACGAGGACGAGGACGAGCCAGAGACAGGGGGAGATGATGAGGATGAGTGGAGAGATGTTAGAGTCGAGACCGTGGAGTGCGAAGTGCCGATCAAGGTCTGGCCTGGGAATACTGCGTTCAAGGCGATGGACGTCGTGTTTGATGTTTGAAGGTGGGTCTTTTGCGGCTGCTTGGGCGTATCACGGCTGAAAGGTGGTGAACAGAACAACGTATGGACGCTTCAAGGCCGCCAGGAGAATGCCGATTGTGGACGAGGACCACGGGGCCGTTGGGTGTGAGAAGACGAGAATGCGAGCGTGAGGTGGGCGGGGTTGAATCATACGTATGCCGGTTCTGGTGGACCTGGGCATTCCCGTTACCATTTAGCATGGCGAGTGTCGCAGCCACGCAAAGGCCGCAGTTGATGTCGGTTTGGCCCGGACATGTGATGAGGACCACCTGACCCCCTGTCACGACAGGTTGCGGTGCCTGTCCGGGTGCTCCGCAATTGCGCCTTGTCTCTGCTCCTCTGTCTTTCATTTTACATAGTTTGCGACGACGTGGTGCGTCCGACCGTGGTCAGCGTGCGGACGGAGGAGTGAATGCGACATGTCCTCAAACAGTCCCCAACAACACGAGCCTGATCGAATCAACCGTTTTCTCGTCCCTTCCAAACACGACACTGGCTCCGGCTCCGGCTCTCTGAGGGAACGCGCGGCAAGCCAGCCCCCACACTCCCAGCCCCAGACCTTTCTCTCCTCCCCGTCCCCCCACCATCCCATACCTTCCAACCTTGGTGGCGCACCCAGCTCCTCTTGGGCCTCCAGAATGCACCCCTTCAATGCCACTGCCCGCGCGGGCGGATTACCCTCTTCCGTTCCCACACGAAGCTCCTCCTTCTCCAACCCACAGACCAACTTTGCGTCCGCCATGCGCGAATCTCGATTCGCATCCACCCTCGAGGATGACGAGTCCGAAGCCCTCTCCGATACCTACGATGAGCACTACATGCCCCCTTCCGTCCCCAGTGCTCGTGGCCGCCCCTACCCTTCCGATCTCACTCGCAGCAGGTCCCAGTCCCTCGCCGCAACTACCCGCCCTGGTCTAGTGGGCAGCCCATTCCAGAACAACCACCTCTGGTCCGACGTATCCTCCCTCCAGACCAACCCTCTCAATATCCCTGGCTCGCGCTATGGAGACATCAAACCACCTGGCAGCAGCCGGTATGGTTCACTTGGAACTATGGGTAGATCACCCTTGAGTAATAATTTTGCTTCGCACATTGGCACCGCCAATGGCTATTCTAGCAGGCAAACCATCGATGCCTCCAATATGAGCCCGTTTGTCCGCGACGTCGGCCAGATTCTTTTGGATGACGGATCCGCGTTGCGCGAACTTTGGGCCGGCATGCACCCTCCCAAGGACGAGAACGGTGGTGGTGGCAGTGGGACGACCAGTCGTCGGCACAGCGTCAGCGTCGTCCAGCCGCGAAGACCAGCCGTCGTGGGCGGCTTCGGAAGCGACCCCCAGGATGAGTCCCGTTCAAACGTCTTCCATTCCCAGACTTTTGGTGGCCGTGGTGGTCTCATGCTCTCAGACGATGACCTTGCTGCAGATCTCGGTTCACTCAGCATGAAGGACGGTCCTGGTCCATCCTCTTCTACCCATCCCCCCAGCCAGCCCTCCTCGCTCCCCATCTATGCCCCCATGTCACGCAGCCCTCCCACTTCCGATCGTGTCTCCCCCTTTAAATCCATGAACCTCAACATCCCCTCTGGTACCTCGTTTGCATCGAGTCGCCAGCACTTTGGCTCGCCCAGTGACAGCGGCTTGTCCGCTGGTGGAAGCCCTCCTCGTAGCCACTTTGAGCAGCAGCTCATCGACACCAAGGCACAGTACCTCGGGAGTGGCAACAGCACCGCCTCGCAGTCGCTCACGGCCCGCTTCATCCCCGGACAAGGCATTCAGTACCTACCCTCCCACAGTAATGGCGGGCCAACGTTTAATCGCTCCGGGGCGACTACGATGCCCTCCCCGCTCTCGCCGACCAGCTCGCGTTCGATTCAGCCGCAGCAAGGGCCGTTTTATCCCCAGCAGATCCAACGGCGCACGTCCGATGCGCCGCAGCCTAACCTCAACGACCTCGGCAAAGGTGTTCCGCTCTCGTCCGTTCCTGCGTCGTGGCCACTGTACATTGTCGAGTTCAAGGCTGGACGTACAGATCTGTTCTATCTGATGGACCTCAGTCTGGACATTCGCGTGGGCGACCTCGTCATCGTGGAAGCCGATCGGGGGAAAGACTTGGGCAAGGTCGTCAACGACACCATCACGCTCGAGGAAGTCGAGGCGTTTCAACGGGAACAAAAGGAGCGAGTCGGTTACGGCGACAGTGGGCCACTCAGTCCCGGTGGCCAGCAAAGCAACGTGGGTTCAAAGAAGGAAATTAATCCCAAGATGATTTATGGAAAAGCCCAGTCTCAGGATACACAGTACGTCGTGCGATGTGTTGGACGTGTGGATTTACTCAGACCGTGTAGACACCTTGTTACCAAGATACAGGACGAAATGAGGGCACTTCAGCTGTGTCAAAGCAAAGTGCGACAAAAGAAATTACCGATGGAAGTCATAGACGCAGAATATCAGTGGTACGCCCCTACCGATGGTGTATGGCTATGCTTGTCCCTCATATTGTGGTGTGCAGGGACCGACGAAAACTGACCTTTTACTTTATTGCGGAAAAACGCATCGATTTCCGAGAGCTTGTACGAGAATTGTTCCGGTGCGCCTACTCTTTACCGTCGAACGATGTTGTGCTTAACATGCGCTCAGTCTGTATAAGACCCGGATCTGGATGGCCTCTCTTCAGGGACCTGGTGGATACGAACAGTAGCCGCTGCTCGTCTGTCGACCACCAATCCCAACGGTAAAATAAACTGACCCGCGCGGCATGATATATCTTGGCACCTGTTCGAGTTTCTCACATGTTTCAATTTAGATATGCACTTCTTTCGTTGTTCGGTTCGCCCTTGGATGCTATCTATCTAGCCCAGCCTAGACCCCTCTGTCCCGTGTACTTGTACTCCCACCCAGTATTTATTGCGGCCCTCTTAACACCTGCCCGGCTTTGTCTAACGCTATACATGGCGGCTCCCATCCTTCGGTGTTGTCTTTTCCCCATTCCCAGGCCAGAGCCCTGCCCTGCTTTATCTTGATCACGACGGGATCGGAAACGAGCTAGTTCACAGCGCCTGTATTGATACTGTACACTGACACATACGTATATACTGCCATTTTTTTTGATGGGCCCGGGGATGCTGCATTATAACTAGACGCGAATCAAAAAATGACGATGACGTCCGTCGATAATAAAACTCGGACCAAGCTCCAATGGCTCATTGATCGTCAGGGACGCCACTCGGAACTTGTCCGGGGTTGACGGGGACGTCTGATATTTTGCGTTCGGCGGTGACTTTAATTTGTGTGGACGCACGGTCACTCTTTTCTATACCAACGAACCAAAAGAGGGGTGAACGTACTCCAAGGTCGACGGTCCATCGGACATTGCTGTTTGGACGCCGCGGTACCGAGCCACTTGAGGAGACAATGCATATGAAAGATGTGACTGCACTCGCCCCATACTATACCGCATATACCCAACGTACACACATGACATGCCAGTGAGATGGCGTCGATCAGAAAACGAAAGGAACGGGAACGCACTGAGCGGACAATCATCACCGGGCATCTTGCACGACGGACAACACCCTTCGTAGGGTACGCGACAGATCCCGCAGACGTCGCCTTCGTCGTCTTGGTCGTTGTTCCCGGTGTTCCAGCGCCATTGGGCGACGGCGCTCCAGTGTTTGATGTGGACTTTCATCGGCCAGAAGCCGTGTAAATGATAGCAAGCCTTTTGACAAGGCACGCGACGTAGGTCACATGACGACGCATTCGCGCCGCGTTCACACATCAAATCACAACTTTTGCTGGTACCACTCGCCCGCTCATGTACACTTGCTTGCCATCCCCGGTCACCTTCGGCCGCTAAAGCGGTGTATGCGCACACGCATGAGTACCCTTGTAACAAGTCAATGGTATAATCCAAAGGATCGCAAGTCCGCAAGAATGCCAAGGGATAAATAAACACCAGAGTAATCCTTTTTACCGAACCGCTTGGTCAAGTGAAAGAAGTATTAACATTAATATCATATGGTGCAGCGGTGAATGTCAAGATTAGTAGTAATACACATAAAGATTGAATTGATCATAAAATGCATGGCGGTGTAAGATGATGTTGATCAGCGTGACCAGCAGCTGATCATGGCATGGTTGAATTGCAAAGTGATGCGAAGGGGGGGAGGCACTAGAGTTTCAAATTCCTAAGTTCCTTCTGTACAACGTTGATGTTCGAGCGATTCCACTCGCCCACCCACTCTTGCTTCGAGTGCGACTGCCCAAGGGGGTTTTTGTTGCCATAGATGAGTACGTCATCGTCGGACAAGACATGAACAGACCGAGAGCGTCCGCTCGGATGGCGGTCCGAAGAAACCGTGGCGGGTTTTGGAGTTGGCTCAGAGGTGAAGATGAGCTCAACAGGAATGTTTTCACCAAGATAATGGGCAAGTTTGACCATCCGCTTCCTACGGATGGTGGCGATGTCGGGTACCGGTGTGGTAGGGGTAGTGGGAAATGCGCTCGCGGATGGGGAGATCGCCACCGACGACGCAAACCGATCGTCGGTGGGTGAGACTGGGACCGTGTTAAGCTGGAGGTAGAGTTGGGGTGGTTTACCACGCAGACGACGCTTGAGAGTGCTGGATGGATCGGAAGGGTTTATCGTGCGCGACTCAATACTCTGCGTGCCCGGTGCAATGCCCTGAGGTAGGTTGACAGGTGATGTAGGAGGAGAAGGGAGCTGTGATGAGGATGTAGAGGAGGATGATATGGATAGCGAGCTGGCTTGGCTGTGTGCAAAAATAGAACCCTGGCGTTTTAGCGCTCTCGAAGTAGTCTTGCCGAGGGGGAGAAGTGTAAAGGACGTGTCGTTTTCGCAAAGATACGGCGTGGTTCCCAGAACGGCACCGAGCTTCCTCGTCGAGCGCATGAGGCGCGTGCGCTGCTGCGAATTGAGGATATTAGTGGTGGGGGGGAGATGCGGACAGACGGATAACGTTGTCGAAGGCATGCCAGACGCCTTGTGTGCAAAAGAGAGAGAGAGAGAGAAAGGAGAGACGGAGAGTTGTAAAATACCAGGGAAAACAATTACAGCTTGATCGCAACCCCGCGTCAGTCAGAACAATAGCTCAAAACAACTCATACCAAAAAAGGAAGATCACGTAACCGACGGCACCGAATGATGTAGAGCTTCCGTTCGGGCCGGAACTTGCCGTTGCCAGCGGTACAAAGGTTCTGCTTCCATACCAGCGTTGGAGTCCCTCCCAAGGCCAAGGAAAAAGCCAACGAGAGGATGCTTGATTCCTAGCAAGTTGTATCGTGCATGTGACACCGGTTAGGAGCCACTTGGGCTTGTGCCTGCCGGGCTGCCTTACCGGCTGGTTGCGGGGGGGTCGGCACGGTTGCGCAGACCCTGCTAGCCATCCGAGAGCGTTCCGAGACTAATGGCACGAGTGACCAGCCAAACCTCGTGTAAAGTGCTCTTGGACCTTGCTTACAACGTTACTCTCACCCCCGTAACGAACTCCTGAGGCCAACCTTCAACACCGAGCCCCGTGTATCGCACTGCGGCTATGTTTTGACCTGCAGGCTAAAGCAAATTACACTGTCAAGCAACGCACGCAGCACTGCCAAAGCACCAAGTTGTGTCAAATTTAATAAACTACATATTATATCGGCCCTATCAGCATCAAGCGAGTGACAGCGGCGTTCGCATAGAGGCTGTCTTGGAAACGCTCGCTGAATAAACAACTCCTTTGGCCAGAGTGCAACTCTGGGGCATGGTCTAATCTACATCCACACCCCACTTGACCTGTGTGCCCCCGCTGCCATCTGTTCTACCTCTCAGGTTTTTTCTGCTCTTTGAGCGGCTGACCGCCTTAGGTCCCACACCAAGCCCATATTTGTAATCACATACAATGTTGCGTTCCAAGTTCGTGCATAACTGGCCGCTGGTCGGTGCCCTCAATGTGGTCTTTGGACCCGGCGGGAAGGGTGTAAACGTACAGTACATCGATTGCATCAGAGCTTCCTTCCGCCTTGACTCCCCCAGACAGGCGCCGATACGTACATGACTCCTCGACTTTTCTGTATTCGGATTCGCGGTTTTCCCGCCTAAATACGAACAGGGTGCAAATTTGCCCGCGCCTTGCACGCATTCCTTCTCTCACCTGACCTTCGCCACTCTTTATAAACACACTCTTTACTCGCTGGGCAAATCACCGCCATGCCCAGACGTCCCGGCCTTGCATTGCTGTCCGCAAGTGCATGCCTGCTCTTAGCGCCATTCGTTTTTGGTCTCGGTTCATCTTGTTCTGCACCGTTAACAACCGGACACGCTGCGCCAGGGGAACCATATTGGCTGCAAAACATCAAACACCAAGGAACTTCCGCGTTCAATCTCAACGAAACCTATCAAGTCTTCCGCAATGTTCAAGACTTCGGGGCAAAAGGTGATGGTGTCACCGATGACACTGCTGCCATCAAGTTCGACGTTTTGGTTTTTCGTGTAATACTCACTTTCACTGAACGTACTTGTCAGCGCTGCGATGTCCGAGGGAAGCCGTTGTGGTTACGGATGTCAATCGTCTACGTGAGCGTTGTGTTCACTCTGGCCGCACCTCATTTACAGTCGTTTCCCAAGCCTTACACCCGCAGTCGTATATTTCCCGCCGGGGTATAAAAACTCATTGCCAGTGCGACCGCTTGCTGAATAGGCTGGTAGGGAATATCTGGTATCCTCTGCCATCAATACGTACTACTACACCCAAATGATTGGTGACGCGAGAACACCACCAACTCTCCTTGCGTCTTCGAACTTCACGGGCCTTGCTGTCATCGGTAATCATTTTGGCATTCACATCGGGAATTCTTTTATTCAATGACGTCCTGAAGATGCCGATCCTTATGTTCCTAACGGTGGTGGCGCGCAATGGTTTATCAATCAAGACAATTTGTGCGTCAAATGGCGTGCACGGTGATTTAATGGTATTGACGCACTGCTTCACTCAGTTATCGCTCCGTCCGCAATCTGATCATTGATTTACGCCAAATGAATGCCACTGCGCCTGCAATTGGTCTTCATTGGCAAGTGTCGCAGTCAACCTCCCTGATCAATGTCGTCGTGGAAATGTCACAGGAGAATGGCACGCAGCACCAAGGTATGCGCTTCTATGCTTTGGTTCGATGTTCGATTCATTCAAATATCCTTTCCAGGGCTTTATATGGAGAATGGAAGGTGAGAGATGGCCCTTGGAATGCAGCGGATGTATTACTCACTTTACACGTTAGTGGTGGTTTTATGGGTGGTATGTAAATCATCTCTCGTATAGCCCTGTGCTCAGAGCTCGCTTGCAGACATTGTTTTCAACGGAGGTATGTTCCTCGCGAGTTGGATTTTAAGTCAATTAATGGTGCCAGGTAAAAATGGTATTTCTGTTGGCAATCAACAGTTCACTGTTCGGAATCTCACTGTTAATAACGCGGTTGTTGGCGAGTATACCATGTGCAAATTTCCTACTGTCCCACTGATATCTTCCAAAGGTATTGATGCTGCATGGACTTGGGGTATGGATTCGGTCTTTGTCTGGCGCATGATGTACTCATGGTGTTGGTAGGCTGGACTTACCAACGCGTATTTATCAATAATTGCTCGGTATATATATACAGTCATTTTTCATCTCTTCGCTTTCCTACATTTCATTAATATACAGGTCGGCTTTAATTTGGCGACTGGCGGAACAACTTCTGCAACTCAGGTACGTGTCTGTTGCGCTGGGTTTTTTATCCCATTAATGACTGTCAAAGACTGTTGGCTCTGAAGCCATCATCGACGTGACAGTAGTGGATACCCCTGTTTTTGTCCAGACCACAACAGCCAGCAACGGCACGCTCGCAGGTTCCATTGTGTTGAATAATGTCCAGCTGTACAACGTTCCAGTTGCAGTTGGAGTCCAAGATGGCGAAGTTGTACTCCATGGTTCCACCAACTCGATGTACATCGAGTCCTGGGCCCAAGGTAACGTATACGTCGGGAACGATGGGCTACCTCACTATGTCCAAGGAGACATTGAGCCGCCACAAAAGCCGTGGAATATCATTGACTCACAAGGCAACATATTTGGCAAGGGGCACCCTCAGTACCTTGACCTTTCGCTCGATCAGATTGTCAGCGTGAAGTCGTATGGTGCAGTTGGCGATGGGTACACGGATGATACCGCAGCGCTACAGAGGATCTTGGATGAGGTATGCTCTGAAGGAAGTTGTCGTTGCGATGACGCTGAACACGTTTTGATATGCAGTATGCGGGCTGTAGACTGATCTTCTTCGATGCCGGTACATACTATATCACGGATACCCTTTACATTCCTGCCGGTTCGCAGATCGCAGGAGAAGCCTGGTCGGTCATACTCGGCGGTGGCGCTAAGTTTGAGGATCAGAGCAGCCCAAGAGTGATGGTACAAGCCGGTGCACCCCAGTCCAATGGCATTTTAGAGATTACAGACATTATCTTCTCCACTGTCGGACCTGGTAAGTTGTTTGAGACTACACCTTTAGCCTTGGCTTAGTCTTTGAAGCACCTGGTGCTATCCTCGTCGAGTGGAACGTACAAGAGCCCTCGGGCCAGCAGGGTGGTGCAGGCATGTGGGACACTTATTTCCGGTGTGTCCAAGTACCTCCTTGATATTATTTGTCTGATCCTCCTTTGAACTCAGTATTGGCGGAGGTACGTACGGAGAGACGGTCAATGTATCCGACCTAACGTGTCCTTCATTTTAGCTGCTGGTACGAACCTACAATATGCAGGATGCCCTGCAGGCAACCTCAGTCCTGATTGTCAGGCTGCCTTCATGGGCCTGCACTTGACCCAGGGATCTAGTGCTTATCTTGAGGTGAGTACCTGATCGACATCGACTTGAGACCTTCTACTGACTTGCCATAGGGAACTTGGGTTTGGACTGCTGACCACGACCTCGACGATCCGGAATCACGCCAGACAAGTATTTTCACCGGACGCGGGATACTGTCAGAGTCATATGGGCCTGTGTGGATGATCGGTACTGGTAGGCTGTTTAACCTGTCTGAGAATATAATCGTATTACTGACGTTTATATCAGCGTGTAAGTGTGCCACACTCTGAACCTCGGCAATTTTATTTATCATCTTAGCTGAGCACTCTGCTCTGTACCAATATAATCTGCATGGTGCTCAAAATCACTGGTTTGGCTTCGCACAAACCGAGACTGTAAGCATTTGTCTGTTAGAGTGTCACGTTTCCTGAGCTGTAACGAACTAGCCATACTATCAACCGGTCCCACCTGTCCCCAATCCCTACAGCATCAATCGATTCTATTATGACCCCGATTACAATTCTTCGAACCCTATGGCGTGGGCCATGTATGTGGAGCAGTCTTGGGACATCACACTCTTTGGTAGGGACATTCATCCATTCAGGCCGAGAATGTCTTACCGTCCCCACTAGGTGCCGGATTTTACAGCTTCTTCGAGGTATGATCAGACAACTTCGTACTCGGATGTGATTGGATGCTCATCCCTCGTGATAGAACTACACCCAAGACTGCCTCACCAACTACACCTGTCAAAACGGGATCTTCAACATTGATGACAAGTCAACGATCACGTTGTACAGCATCTCGACGGTTGGCACGACCTACCAGCTTTCGATCGGACAACAAGGTATCATCAACGAAGAACAGAACCGAGATGGATTTCAGGAGACGTTCACCGCGTGGACGCGTTGGTGATCTATTTGTCTTTCGTTACCACAACGGACTATTTTGTATTGAATCACCAGAATGTAATCAGGTGTCGAAAAGGGCGATACTGGTTTCTTGTGAAATGGCGATGTTGTCTTTATGCCTTGTTTCACTGCACGCAATTTCAAAGTGTTGTGGCTGAGAACCTTCCTGAGTATCATTCCATGAGCGCAGTACGTTCGTTGGTAGGTAACTTACGTGTCCGGCCTTCGTCCGGAAAAGAAGAGAAGAACATCTTTGCCTAGCAGCGCAATGCTGCAGGACTTGTCGCACATGGACCGCATCACCCAACTCCAGGATGAGATACAACGGGTGAGTACCGCGAATCTGCTCACTTCGGTCTGAACGTGAGCGCTCAAATGTCTCTTTTTCCCCCCCTTCTTTACTCCTCGGCTCTGTTCTCTCCCAAACCGATGATTCGCTTTTCCGGTCGACACGCGACATGACGCTCCATGCACAGCTCCTAATGATCATGTCGAGCAGCATCGGCTACCTGACCTCCCGTTCGACGTTTCTCCAAGTCAGCCCCGAAATACCGATCACAAAGTCGCGCAACCCGGACAAGTTTGATCCGCCTGAGGTCATGGAAGGTAAGCCCTCGTCCCCCCATTCCCCATGTTTTTCCTGCCGGCTCTTGTTTCGTGTTGTGTGTGCTCATGCCACCGTGCTTGCCATGCGCTCCTCACTCGGGTGATGCCATGCGGGTTTTGTATGATAGCAAACAAGCGGGAGCTCGTCGACGACCTGATCGTCAAAGCCAAACAGATCGAAGTCCTCATCCAATCCCTCCCCGTCCCAGAACCCGAGGAAACACAGGCAAGTGTCCAGGAGATCCCCCGCCCCCCCGCCCCCGTCCACCGTTTCCGCTCATCGTGACCATGACCCGGCTGACACGCGCACACCACG